>JAECWO010000037.1:600000-807085 GCA_018150735.1 Drosophila sp. 14030-0761.01
ATGGCTAAAGTTACCCCGGCCTTCTGGTTTTTAATATTAATCAAAATTTAAAAACATGCAGATCTGTCCCATAAAAAAAATGGTATTCTTCATGAGCAATTCAAACTATGTTTAAGTTCAAATCTAAAACAAACTCTAGCCTGCAGTCATCTCCAAAAATCCTAATCGTATAAGGAAGCTGATCAATGATCAGTTATCATATCGGACAATCGCCTTGTGCTTATTTATTTAAGTTAAGATCTGTATTATATCTTAGCTCCTATATAGCTTGTTTTTTGGCCCTTCCTGGAGGGATAATGCATAAGGAATAATATTTAAACATACTGGAAAATGTTGGTGGATGTGGGGAAATACGTGGGTCTTGGCACTGAAATACCAATGGTTTGTAATAACAAAATGACTCAACTATTTATTCTATCTGGTCGATATTGGAATGAAAATTCAAATTTCAGAAGTAGAAAGGGCCTCTAAATTACCCGTTATGAATGCAATTGAAAATTTGTTGAATATCAGGGGTTGCCAAATATCACCTCCACCTCCATGTGGCATAATACAGTTGTGGCAATACCAAAGAACTCACAGTTGAGAGACTAATCCACTGAAGTTTTGTACTTATTATGGTAACGGACACATTCTTCAAAAATGGAAAATAAGAAGATTTTGTTTAAGAAAGAACAGGGTGCAATAAATGTACCATTTAACATTTTTCATCTAAGTGATCAAACTAAACATAATTTTGAATGTAATAATATATTCGACTCGTAATCGAGTTTCTGTTTTTATTTGTTAGTGTGAATGGTCCGAAACTTTTCGAATGTAGGTGAAGTAAACTTCTCATTCAACGACATCACATACTCATAATATATGCAATCAAAATGTATATTGGAGGACGACAACAAGTGGCTGACAAAGGCCACAAGGGTCTCGCAGCACATTTGTGTTCAGAAATAGGTGAACACTCGAAAGGGCAGCGGATCCATTCCATTTCATTCGAGTCCATTCCACCGGCTGAAACAAAGAAAAGGGCTTCATCGTGACTTCAAATGTGCAAAACCTCCTCACAACGGTCATCAATTTGACAAAAGGCAATAAAACTTGTTGTTTTGTTTTGTCGTTTTTTTTTTTTTGTGAGAGTGAGGATGAGGGGCGTGGTCTATGGACAAAATGGCTTTGGGGCGGTCACAAAGGGCGAACAATTAAAGCGGAAAAGCTCATGTGCAACGCCGCAAGATGAAAGCAGTGAATTAGACTTTATAGATGACTGATTCGGGCAGCATTTGTGAGTGACGTGCAGAGTGGGACACTGGGAGACTGGGAGAGAGAGAGGGAGCGGAAATTGGCGACAGGTGGATCAGAAGGCAATTTAATAATGCCTCAGTCCGTATTCGAATTGACAATTGAGCGACAGCTGCAACAATCACTGAATGAATGCAGCATGTCGGTAAATTGGATGAAAAGTTTTTGGCAAACAGAAAATGGAAACGGAAAATTGCTTTATAAAATAAACAAAATGCACAATTTCACAAAAATATATATGTATGTGTGGGGGGGGGGACATGGGCAATCTCGGTAGGGAAATATTGATTTAAACATATTACTTACACATTGAGGTTCGCCTCGACTGCAATCCATTTGGGTGCTCCACTACGTGCTCGCCGAATCGCCGATGGGCGAGGCTATGTTGCTGTTGCTATCCGACGTGGAGAGGGGCCGACAAATGCCGAGACGCGTTTTGCCCGGCGGCATGGCCTTGAGAATGGCCACCGCCTCGTCCAGTTCGAGTCCCTGCAATGTGTGCTCGCCGACGCTGATGAGACGATCGCCCGGATAGATTTCGTTGGTTGCCTCTGCAGCACCACCGCGTATCAGGCCACGTATCACAATCACACTGCCCTCCGCGTCGAGCGGATCCTGGTAATCGAGTATGGAGAAGCCGAAGCCCTGATCTGTCTTTTCAATGTCGACGGTTGTCACCTCGCAGCTCCACAGCGCCAGTCCGGAGACATTCTCCAGCGATTTGGATCGCTGATGATTGCCGCCGGCCGCCGCCGCATCCGTCAGCGTTGCCGTGCTGGACGTGTACAGAGAACTCTCCGACTGCGCCTTGCTCAGCAGATTCTGCAGGCTCTGGTGTCCACCAGGCAGGAGGCTGCGCGTTTCGAAGGCCTCCGGATTCTGCGATGTATTTATGATGGATGGCACCCGGGTGCCGCGTGCACACACCAGCTTGACGCGCGCCGGCAACTCCTTGAGGATCTTGACCACCTCTATGTGGCGCAGTCCCTGCAGCTTGTGCTCGTTCACCTGGAGCAGCTCGTCCCCGGGTCGCAGAATGCCCTGCCTGCCCACTGGCCCGTCCTCGAGTATCGAACGGATATAATGATGCGGACGCTTCTCAATGCCACACTCCACGTCCACAGTGCCCTCCAGGCTGATCCCTAGACCTGAAAGTTTATTTATTTCGGCAACTAATATTTCACTTTCGGGAAACTCACTTTTCCAGGCCACACGCAGAGATGCGGCGCTGGGACTGGCCCCCTTGAGCCGGGCCATCGGCTCCCGCTCCGGCTCTGGCTCCGGCTCATTGGTGGGCGTCCGGCTCTGGCCAGGCGTCTGCGGATCGGGCTCTGGACACTGCTCATCGGTGTCGTTGCCACTGTCATCGGCCTGGCCATTGGTCAGATGATGGGTCGACGATGGCATCGGTGCCATTGAGAGAGGAACAGTGAGAGGAGGACAAGGTTGGGACTGAGGCTCGGGCTGCACTGACGGAGCTGGAGCTGGCGGTGCACTGTGGTCGCTGCGGTCCAACACGTGCGACATATTCGAGTCCACGGTGTCCCGGGAGGGCAGGTCGGCAAACTCCAGCGGCAGCTGACTGCCGCCGCCTTCGGTGGCTATCGAGTCGGCGTCCACTGATTTGGGCGGCAGCCAGCTGAGCGTGGCTATCGAGGGTGACGCTGGCATCGAAAGCTGGGACTGGGCATCGCCATCGTTGTCGTTGCCACCGACGCCCGCGGCGCAGGGGCCAGCGCTGCCCTTCAATTCCGTTAGGGCCACCTGTAGATGCTCGAACTTGCGGCCACGTAGGAAGCGCTCCAGCGTCAAATGCACCTCGATGTCCGTGTTCCGCAGCAGCTCCACGGCCTGGTGATTGGTCACGCCGGCCAGGCTACGCCCGTCGACGGCCACGATGCGGTCGTTGATCTGGATCTGGCCACTCATCTCGGCGGCGCTGCCCTCGATGATGCTCTTCACAAAGATGCCCGACAGATCCTCCTCCTCACACACATAGCCGGCCACCGTGATACCCAGACCATAGACATTCTTATGCAACTCCACCACATATGTCTCTGTCTCCGGGGACTCAATGTACGAGGGCGAAGCGGACGCCGAGGCCGTGCGCGAGCGCGAGGGAGAGGCATCGTCGTCATCATCGACGTTGGCCAACTTTTTGCCGGCTATCACAGTCTCAATATGCTGCTGCAGTTCCCCCTCCCCCGGCAGGGCAGTCCAATGTGGCTCCAAGGACAATTGCAGGGAGAGACGCGGCGGCGGCGATAGTATGGAGAATGGTACAATGTCCAGGTCGCGCGGACACTGGCGCAAGCTGCAGCTGCCCTCCACTGAGTTGCTGCTGGCCAAATGTGGCGGAATGGGCGGCAGCGGCAGATCGGCCAGATCCGCCAGCTCGCCGAGCTGCAGCGTTCCGCTGACAGTGGACGACTCCAATGGTGGCGGTGGCACATGTGCCATTTGCTCATCATCGCTGGGTCCGCCGCGTACCAGACCCACCAGACTTGTCACATCCATCGATGGAGCTGACGACGCCGCCGCCGCTGCTGCCGCTGCCGCCGCCATCGCCGTTGCTGTGGCAAAGCTCGGATTCTGAAAGAGATGACGCGACAGTTCTTCCGGGTCGGAGAGGAGCTTAGTTGGTATAATTGGCGCATGACTGGCCAGCGTTTGGTAATCGATGGCCGTCGGCTCCACGGGCCGTGCCACAATCAGACGCACCTGAGCTCCGGTCTGACGAAGAACTGTGGCCACTTGCTCCGAGCTAAAGCCACGCAGATTGACCTCGCCAATCTGCAGCAGATGGTCGCCCATCTGAAGGCGGCCATCGCGCTCGCCCACACCCCCGGGTGTTAGGGCCTTGATGACAACGCCTGTGCTGCGCCCGCCGACAAGGATGAACCCAAGGCCGTTCCCGTCATTGATCAGATCGATAACCTCCACCTGAGACCATTCGGTGCTTAGGACCATATTGTTCTAATTGCTGATGTGGCAGTTCTTCTTGATGATGTTGTAATTGCTGTTATTCCTATTGTTGTTGTTGCTGCTGCTCCTTTTGTTGCTATTGTTGTTGTTGCTGTTGTTGTAGCTAGCATGACGCAAAGTCGAAAAATTTGCGTGCTTTTTGGCCTTTTAATCCGGGTGGTGCTGGTTTGGGGCAAAAGTCTATGGTTCTTGTTGAAATTTATGATATCGCTGCTGCTGCTGTTGCCGCTGTTGCTACGTCAAATGTGACAATGATGAGCTGAACTGATGTCGCTGCTGCTGTTGCTGTTGTTGCTAGTGTTTGTGTTTGTGTTTGTGTTGTTGCTGTCGCTGTTCGCATTATTTTTATTGCGTTTAGAGTTATTCACCGCATTCAATTGATGATTATGGCCTGGGACTGGCACGGGAACTGACACGGGATCTGCTCCTGGCACGGCCAACGCCAGCCACATTATTATCGACATCGACGGGGGTTAAACAGCAACTACGACGAGGGCCCCCACAACAACACAGCGCACCTGCAATTATATCCGAAAAGCACTTAGCCAGAGAGCACGCGGCGTATACGCAATGCGATTGCGGCGCAGCCCGAGTCGGAGGAGGTCAGAGTGAGCGGCGATTTGCGTGACGGGCGTGAAGTAAATGTGCTCCTCTTCCTTAATCATAAAATGATATCACAACTTTACTATCGAAACTGGGAACTAAATATCTGCATTGACATGCATTTCCCCGGAATAGATTAAACTAATTGCACATCTATCGCAAAATCCAATTATCTAGCAATATCTGTTAATTAGATTTACATTAACACACAACCAAACAAAAAGTAATTACTCAGAGAGAACAGACTTTGAAATCAACTTTAGATCAAAATTTGAATTAGAAAATAGACTGTGACTGTGTGATATTTCTCTTGAATAAAGGGTATTTGAAAATCGGCATTGAAAGTGTTGCATTGCCTTTGCTATATTTCAACCCAGTGTGTGTTTGCGCTTTTTTTTTTAATGGCACCTTTTTTTGCACGATTTCGTAATTTACATGCATACACACGCACATGGACGCACAACCAACCACACACACACACACACTCACACACACACACTTCATATGAATATGGTACTAGCATGTTTGCTTTGCTGCTCACGTGGCACGCATGTTTGGCACCCATTCCCCCAACCCATTCCTGGCCCCATCTTGCGGTACAACAACAACAACATCTCCTCTGGCAATTCTAATTGGAAAATGCCGTGCGAAATGCTTGGAGTTGTGTGAGAAGTTTCAAATACTTTATGTTGCATACTTTGTGGCGCTTACTTTGGGTACACCAAAAAAAAGATAAACAATCTGAAGGAACAAAAACCTTAATATTTTCCATTCCCATTGCGAAAGATTTTATTATAATTGTTTTTATCCGGAGAATCGAGAAATACCTTTAAAAGCAAATATTTTGGGGGGTATTCAATAAGGAAAGGACATATTGTGGACAAGTCCTTTGTCAACCTGACCCAAATACCAATTCAAATTGCTATCAAAGTTGGTTGCTCCATATCATTTCTCATCTGTGCTCACTAATGGCATCGAACTCGACATCGACTGGCTTATCTATGGTCACTTGGTCGCCAATTTCTGTATTTCTGCTGTATCTTGCTGTGCCTTTGTGTCTGTGGCAATGACTGTGGCTCTGGATGTGTCTGCCGGTGACTGCAGCTGTCAATTAAACGCTGATTGACTTTACATTCCCTACTCTACACGGATTGAAGCACGATGCGTATGATTAACGCTTGCCCGGACCCGGGCCTGATTGTCCTATGCCCCGTTCCTTTGGCCAGTTGGTCATTTTGTTTGTGGACATGCCCCTGCAGTGTGTATGTGCTTCATTTAACTTGGTTGCGGTCTGGCGAGGACGTTGAAACTTTGGGATGGGAATGAGGATTGGGTATGAGTTGAAATGGATGAGTTGGCGTCCCAGCCCATTACACAGAAAGTAGGCCAAGCGCGTTTGAAGTTTACATTGTGTGTGTGTGTGTGTGTGTGTGTGTGTAGGTTCGTGTGGTGTAGAGCTGCTATTTTTATATGCCTCAAGTTGTGGCCAGCCCCCTGTTTCTTCTCCTGTTTCTTCTGCTGATACTGACTGTGCTAGTTTTCGTTTTCGTTTTCGTTTTACTGCCTCTAGCCACTGTTGCTTCTAACGCACTTCAAACTGCCGCGGCGCTGACCTACTGAGCATTATTAGCCGGCTCGTTCTTGGTTAGCTTTGCCTATGCCACCGCTTCCTTCTTCCAGTGACGAAAATCGATACAATAGAACACACACACACAAAAAAAGGAAACAAAACCCAATAGAAGAAGGTTAACAAATCGAAATGTACATACCCTTTGGAATTAAAGAAAAGACTAAAGAATACAAATAGCAAATAAAATAGGATAATTTGAAATGCTAACAGGATATTCTGCTGGATTATTTGCCCATAGAACTCATTTAAAGTCATTGGGTATATTGCGTATACCACCCATTGGCCAGGAAGTTTAACGAATCCGTATGGTTTACAGATTATAGAAGATTCTTAAACGCAGTTTATGTAAATATTTAAGAAGCGGGGAATGATTTGTGTTCAACATTGTGTTTTAAATGTATTTTCCAAGGTCTTTGTGGTCTTGGAGGAGCTTCTACAATATTAGCGAAATCCTTTTAACTAAAGCTGCTAAAGCCAGCCAAAATATGAACTTCATAATGCACAGTTTTTCTTTCGCTGAGGCATAAACAAGAGGGAAATAGCCGTGGCCGCAGCCTGGCATGTTCACTCCGTTTTTTGTTTTGGGGGCTTTTCTTTTTCTTTTTTTTTTTTTGTGGACCCACGCCCAAATATAATGAATTTGACTTGCGACTGGCGGTAAAACCGCCTACAAATGTTGTTTTTGTTGTTGTTGCTGTTTCTATTTGTTGTTCTTGGCTTTGCTTCCGCTTGCGACTGAGAAAGGTCTAGCCGCCGCATTGGCTGTGGATGTCGTGTTGTTGCTGGCGTGTTGACTGCGCCTTTTGACCTACCTACAGGCGGCGGCGACGACAACGACGACGGCGGCTCTTAGCCAAATTGCGCGCACATTGGCTGCAACCAGTACACACAAACACACACAACAAAGAAGCACACACAGTGTAACTGAGAGAATAGAATTTGTGTAAACTTGTGGCAGGAATATCGTAATTACTTAGTCGTCAACTCTCTCATAAAATTAACGCGTACCTACAAATGCTTCTAACGCGTGTGTATGCAAAGGGCAAAAGAAATTCGATTCCTATTGATTTAACAAGCAAATAAAATGCCGACGCTCGAGAACCAAGCACAGCTGCAACCACCCGCTGGGCCAATGATGCATCATCATCAACTACGCACCGTGCCCCAACATTTCACTTCAACTGGAACTCCTCGAACTCCTCTCGTGCCTCGCAACGCTCTGCTGCATGTTTATTGGGGTGCTTTGAACTTTTAATTGGCTTTTATTTAAAGACAACTTTAACTTTCACTTTCATGCACTCGGCTCGAACTGGAACTAGCCGGTTAGCTTTGGCATGGCCCGAAATTTACCAGAACTGACGCTGGCTGCTGGCTGCCAATCGTTTGGCCAGCATTCTTCCTGCTAGATTCTCTTGATTTTTCGCAATTTTTGTTGTAATTTCACGCACTTTATAAACACATAGCTTGTAATGGGTTTCGGATCTTGAGTACGGGTTATGGGCACGGGTTATGGGTAACGGAAGTCGTGAGTTTGCTCTGTTTTCTGCACGCACACATACATAGAATTTGCGACGTTTTTTTCTTCCTTATTCTTCTTTTTTTTTTCCTTTTTGCTTATTTCATGATTTTTATTTATCAGTTTTACGCGCCCATTTTCCGGCTGAATAACACGCCCGCATGCCACAAAGCTTCTTGGACAAATGAAGTGCCCGCTGGCCAGATTGCCTCTGCTCCGTTGTGCTCGCAGCTCGGCACGTGGCGTGTCGAGAGGGTGACGATGAGAGGATAATTTAGTTGCTCTCTCTCTCTCTCTCTCCATGCTCCTGCGCAGTGAGAATCCCTCAACTCTGGACGCACTCCCATGTGCTTCGCCAATATTTACAAATTGAAACGTTACCGCCGTTTGGTTTTTCATTCAAACAGTCGTTTGGTGAGAGAGCGCAAAAGCTTTGCCCCCATCCCACTGACCCACAAGCACAGGGACTCTGTTGAAGGAGCTTTTCAAAGGGGTTTCGTTGGAATTGATCGAACCATTATTAAAATATATAATGCTAATAACTTATCTCATAATATATGTATTAGCTTTAAGCATCAATGTCTAGCAAATTATTATATATTTAAGTAGAAAATGCCAATGCAGCATGAACTCTTAACCCTTAGAATATTACTCACACATATCAAATGTATATATCAATATTAGTGAATAAATGAAGGAATGAATGAATATAATGCTAATAAATATACAAATAATTATACCCATTTCTCAACAAAAATATCAAATCCCAATGAAACACAAAAATGGAGACTAGTTTTAGATTATCGTAGACTTAATGAAAAAACAATTTCAGACCCCATTCAAAATATAAATTATATTTTAGACCAACTTGCTAAATCCAAATACTTCTCAACTCTCGATTTAGCCAGTGAACAGATAGAAATGAACCAAGCAGATAGAAACAAAAAATCTTTTACAGTCGAAGGTGGTCACTTTGAGTTCGGATTGAAGAATGCACCTCCGATATTAAAAACAGTATACCTGGACGACATATGTAATAATCTTTTCGACATCTCTACAAAGACACCTGGCTGATATAAAACAAGTCTTTGATAGGATGAGATCCGCTAACTTTAAGTTACAAATTGCAAAATCTGACTTCCTTCGAAGAGAACCTAATTCCAACAAGATAAAAACCATTGGTTATACAACTATTAAAACTTTTCTTTCCTTGTGATATGGTAAATAGTGCTACATGTATATGTACAATTACGAATTTGATATATATTAATTACACAGGACAACAGCATCATCGTTGTATTTAGTTTTTCCACTGTTGTTAACTAATTTGAGCGTGCTAATTTTGAATCTACGCTCAGATTTCTTGTATTAGCTTTAATTAGTGACAGCTAATTTCTTGAATAGAACATGAAAATCTTTAAAACGATTTTCATTATTTTTTTTGGGTTGGAAAGATCGTCTTAACTGGCAATATATTGCGTTTTTTTTCCCTTAAAACCAAAACTGGCTAACCAAGAGCTATAAAAACTTTTATTTCTCTTTCAAATTTGTCGACTTTGGTGTCATTTTACAACACTAATTTATATGGATGATCCATTTTATTGTTACAACATAACAAAGTATAGTTCATTACCCGTCAAATAAGAGATTTTATGTAAATTTTTGATACAAACTCAGCTAATTTTTATAGTCAAATTCTTTTTCTATCAGTTATTTGAGTTACCTGAATTAATGAAATCATGTTCACTCTAAATGAAAATTGGTAACAACAAGTGTAAATTCCATTGCCACATTTCATTAACAAACCGTGCTACTGAGGCAACCAACAAATCAACATGCGCCTGCTCCGTTGTCCTTGGCGACCCACAAATAAATAAATACTTACATAGGAACAGTTGGACAGGTGTCTGGACTTGCCACTGTGCCCAGTGACCAGTTATTGGTTGGCAATGCCACCGCAAGGCAGCCAAAAATCAGTGGCAATAAGAAATGAGCAAGTGTGAAATGTGATAAGTTGGCAACAAACAAAAAAAAAGGAAAACAACAAAAGGGCAAACTTCTTAAGTTATCGGTGGCAACCAAGTTGCACCTGCCTCAACGAAGTGCAAACGATGTTCCGACAGTGCATTAAACCCTTTCTCCTCCCCACAATCGTTGCACCCAGTCAGTGTTAAAGTGCCACAAAACTGGGGGATCTGGGGAGTGAGGGAGTAGGGGAACTCAGTAAACAATTGTATACGAGTCAGAGCAGTGCAAGGATTCAATTTTGTCAAAATTCAAAGTTCAGACAGTTGTCGGAAAATACTATAGAAAGGCACACACATATTTCAATGATTCTCTTATTTTATTAGTTTTTTCGAAAATAAGAAAACGAAATATCAACAGAACCGTTAGTTTTGTGCAATTACACAACCAAAAACAAGAAGGACAACAACAATTATACATAACAACAATTTCGACACGACTTTTTAGCATAAGTTATTTATTTTAAATGATGTCAGAGGTGCCGGCTTATTCCGACGATGACTATGTGGACGAGTCCTTCGAGGAGGATTCACAGTCTGAGGTGGAAGAAGAGCAGGAAATCTCCGAGGACGACTACGTCGAGGAGGATGATAAGCAAAAGGCTCATCATGCCCAGTTAGAGTTGGAGGAGAGTGATTCGCAAAGCGAGAGCGATGCGGAGGCTGAGTTCCTGCGCGGCAACGTAAGTGAAGGCAAAGATTTGCCGGAGCTGACCATCAAAGAGTTTAGCCTTGATCCCAAAGTCAATGTCGTACCCCCCAACCCACAGCCACATGCACGTCGCCAGCAAATGTATAGCGGATATTCCACCGGCGGCTTCACGAAACGAATGTCCACCTATCCCAGCTCATCGTCTGAGGATGAAAGTAAAGTGGTGGTAACCAAGACTGTGGCCGAGGTGAATGAATTGGTTGGCGTAATCGGACATCATGAAGAGGATGAAGCTCTTTCAGTTCGCACCCTGAAACCAGGAAGTGCCCATAAGACGGTCAGACCAGAGACGGACGATGATGAACTGGAGGAAGTGGAGGAAGTGGAAGAAGTCGAAGAAGAGGAAGAGAAAGAAGTGATAACTGTCCCTGCTATTACTATCGAGGACAATGACGATGTCGAATCAGTGGATGAGGAGGAAGAGCCACAGATCGGGTGGGACGAAGATGATCAGAAGACCGAAGTAGATCATCGCGAATATGATGATAATGGAGCCGAGCATCAGGATCAATTCTATGACGAGGAAGAGGACGAAATTTTCCAAGCAAATTTGCAGGATATTGTAACGGTAGTCGATGCCAGCGATAATAGCAGTGACCACAGCGGACCCATCACTAGAATGCGTAATAATTTAGACAATCTTTCGCTCTACTCGACTGAGACGGATATCACAATGGTGGAGGAACGCACGCCACGCAAACCATCTGGTATTCCCGTAAGTCTGAACTCAAACCGATCATCACGTTTCCGTGCGGAGGTAAACGTAGATCCTCAATTGGAAAATGTACAACCACAAGCAACCGCTTACGAACAGCCTAATCTCGATTTTGTTGGCCAAACGGGGCTGGAGACGACGCCGCCTCCGCCACAATTGGAGGACTTTGTTAACGATGATACCATGAAACCGGATGCCGCAGCCGTCAAGTACCTGGAACAGAAAATGACTCAAATGTCCGAAATGATAATGAACTCATTTCGCATGAGCGGCGGTTCCGTGAACAATCCAGCTCTCGAGCAATTGGCCCTAGCCACAGGAATGATGCAGTCACATTCTGCCAGGCTATCGACGGTAGAGGAATATGATGGCGTTTCAACCACTGGGTCATCGGCTCCTGTTAGCTCACGAAGCTGTGGGGATGGAAGGAGAACCATGCAGCACCATCTGGATTCGCAGGAGACGCCGAGCACTATGCGCCCGTCAAAACTAATGCGGCCCAAGTGTCGCTGTCCCTCCGCTACGGACAGCCTGGCGGGGATGGCGGAACTGCAACCAGAAATGGAACTAGAAATGGACGAATTCCTCATGGACGAGTGCGGCCAGGGTGATGGTCTGATGCGACATCACCCTCATCGACGTCGGCAACAGCAAGAGTTCAATTATGGCTCTTCCAGTGCGACGCCCAGTACCTACAGCAGCGTTCCAGCGAAAACTGTTCCTGGTGGATTGCGTCCGCGTTCTTCCACTGACAATGTCAAGTAAGTTTCACAGTTAAGTCATAGTGATCGGTTTATCTCATCGCACATTCTATTATCCGACAGGTCCAAAAACCTGAACCGCAAAAGTTTCAGCTTCTCCAATTACCAGGTGCGTGAGATTGAGCGGCAGAATCATATTTTGCTAAAGAAAATGATGACCGTCAAGGCTACGGCCACAATAAAGGCCAGCACAAGCAATATTAAGTGTAATCCCAATGCGCCACCGAAGCAAACGCCTCCGGTGGCTCGACTGTCCAGTGCAGCAGTTAATCGCAAGAAAGGTCAACGCCAAATTGATCTGGACAATGATCTGCTCAAGCGAAAGCTGGAGGCCATTGGCACACGTCGTCGGCAATTCAAATGATGGTCAATCATGGCGCCGACGGTTCCAACTGTGTTCATATTATAAGTTTAGTTCCAAAGCGAATTTACAAAATTAAAATTTATTGCAAGTTGAGAAATGTAAAAATGGGATTTGTGTAAATTTGATCTAGCAATGGGCAACGGGGCCATACAAAAAATAGCCAATAATATAATATTCTAATTGAAATAATTGCATATGATTGTTAAAATTAAAACTTAACTATTTAAGAAGTAAAATTCAGTATTGGAGTAAAATAGAACAAGTTGCGTCGGATTTGATTACCTTAAATATTAACCTCACTAATCTTATCGAGAAACGTTTCTCCCAGAGCTTTAACTGCTTTAAAGGCAGCATCGCCATTTTGTTCCTTAAAATTGGCTTCATTCTGCAACTTTACTTTTTCCCTCTGCTCCAAATCTTTGTAGATTACCTGACCAATCTGTAAATATAAATCAGATAACTCGGCATACAGAAAGGATTCCCTTAGTGTTCTTTTTTACTTACATAAACATCTATAGCCGCGTACATTAGTTGGTTCTCATCGAGGGGTATGACATGCCATTTGCTCATCCTAACTTTTTTACTTTTATCCATGGCTTTTTTGGCAATAAAATTGGCCAGGCGTTCCAGACTCCAGCGACCACCGGTCTCGCATATTTCATTACACCAAACACCCAGATCAACGCATTTTTCAATGAGAGGATCGGCGGACACCTCAGGAAAGTCGCGTTGCAGTTTGCGAAAATCGCTATAGAGATAATAGGGGATCCATTTTAAAATGAATTTGCTTGAAAAGTTTTTAAAACTTACGCCTTGATATTGACACCGTGCAATCGTACTTTCGGATGATTAAGAAGGGCCACCAAGGCTGCGGGTAGTTTCTTTAAGTTGGTCAGCTGGTAAACGTAACAACAACGTTCATCCACGCAAATCTGTATAACTGAAGATTTGCCTGGCCCAGTTTGGAATGAGAACGGCCATTCCATATCAAATGCCATGGGAACCACATCCAGTGTGGTTTGCTTGTCCACCCATTGACTGTAGAACGATAATAATTTGCAAGATTCTTAAGGGGAAAGCACAGAAGACCCACTTACAGTACATCATCAGCAGACGCTGCAATCTCATGGCTTTCGGTGTAATATTTGATTGCTCCTTTATACTTAATATAAGGCAATTTCTCGGGCTTTTCCTTTTCCGGAGAAGGAGTACCCACATCCGCCATGGAACGCGTGCTGCGTGTGACTCGAGCACTACGTCGTTTTGGTGGATTTTCACTGTCCTCTGTTTTTATATCTTTGACCTAAAATTAACAATTATTGGATAATTCTTTTACTAGGACTAGAAACTACATTTACCTCTGTGGGAGTATCTAGATTCTTGCGTTTATTAACAGGCTTTGAAGTTTGGGCGTTTCGCAGTTTTGGTGTATTCTCTTTTTCCACGTACTCGTTTTTTTCTTTCTACATACATACATATGTACATTAAATAAGTTGATATACAGATTTAGTTTTAAGAAGAAACTATTTAATCTTACCTTAATTCCTGTGGGAGTGTTTTTCACTTTTTGTTTATCCAATAACTTGGGAGTTTTTTTGATTGCTGTGGGTTTCTGGGAATTGGGAGATTGTGCAAATGATTAAGTGATTATCAAACATTCCCCCTTTACATTAACAATGGTTACCTGCTCTCCATTAGAAATTGTTTTAGTAGGCATTTTGATTAAATATTTATCCATATTTGTTGTCAACAACAATGTTTTTTTCCCGCCAAAAACTGAAGAATGTGGCTCTAGACTTATCAAAAAAATGCCAAAAGAAAAAATACTAGATTTCTTTGCGGTATATTTTACGCGAAATCTGGTCACACTGCAAGCAAAAGCCGCATTGTGTTTATTTATTATTATTATTTTTTGTAATTTTGAAAAAACGAGAGCAGAACAATGTCGGCAAATGTTTCCATACATTATGTCTCAGAGAAGATATCTAAAGTGCGGTGGATTCCGGAGGAACTGCAGCAAAGCGATCGCTTCATCACCGGCAGCTGGGACATGAACAAGAATTTTGTCCGCATTTGGCGCCTGCAGTCGAATCAACATCAATACGGAAGCCCGGATGTAAGTTTGGATCTCACACCGCGCTGCAATGACAAAGTGGTTATCGAGGACGATGTGACGGGTCTGGAGTTTGTCGATAATAATACATTGGCTGTAGGCTGTGCCGATGGTAAGATTGAGACCTTGAAACACTGGCAAATGGCGATGATACCACTAAACTTATTTCTTCCTGCTCCTGCTTCCAGGTCATCTCAGTCTATTGAATGTGCAGCGTGCCGTGGAAGAGGACAAGTTACAGTTTCAAGCACGCAGTGAGCGTCTGCATTGCTTAAAGAGAAGCCAAAAGTCCGCACCCTGTACTGCAATTGCCGTCTATGGAAGTGATGTGGCTACTGTTGGTGAGGATGGCGTCCTCAATGTGCTCAGCGCCAACAATATAAAGCAAGTTAAGCGCACCATCGATGCCGATAGCATATCTCTGTTTGCCGTTGCCTTTGTCAACCAGCACGAACTGGTTACGGCCAATCGAATGGGAGTGCTGCGAATGTTCGATACCCGCGTTTCCAACGAAGCGCAGCCAAAGATAGCTTACATGGCTGCCTGTGAGGATGACAAAACCTCGAATTTTGTTTCCGCTTTAACCGTACATCCCATGCAACAACACATCCTCATGTGTGGCAGCGAAGAGGGAACAGTTACTGTATGGGATTTGCGGAATTTGGCATATCCTGCTTCCTATTTAACCGCCCACAATAGTCCCATCACCGATATACGTTTTCATAGCAAGGATCCCACCAAGCTGTTAACCGCGGCCGAGGCGGGAGAAGTTTGGCTCTGGTCTGAGAACAAGGCCCTGAACGATACCAACCAAAAGGAGGGCAACAGTGCCTGGCTGAGCGGCGAACGTGTACGTAGTTTAATTGATTTAAGTGGCGTGCTCACCAATATGCGTAAATCTATTAATTCCTTCGATGTTCATGGATCCCGCCTTGTTTGTGGCAGTGACACAGAGGCTGTTTATATAGTAGATGATGTGTTCTAGTACAAACGATTAAATAATATTAAATTTTCACTTATTAAATAGTTCTATAATTCAAATGCCAGAATATAGGTAGAACGGAACTCATTTTTTCAGCTCATTTACATAATCTGCTTGGTATTTTAACTACAATGTTTGTTAAACAGTCTTACCTTCTGATTCGAAATCTATTGCCACACATTTAAATTGTTAATTTTCAAATACTTTTTAAGTATTTAAATTATGTTAACCAAACAACATGTTTTATATTCATAGTTTTTATTTCAGTATACGCAAAAATTGGCTTAAATCAAAGCACCTGTCTATAACTAAAACTACATACGTACATACAATATTATGTAACCATTTTGATTTCAATAGTTTTGGGTGCTTGCTGTAAGGTGTGGGTGTGTGTGTCAGTGTTTTAATTACTTATATAAGCTTACTGGCTAATTCGTTTGCTAATTTTGAATAGATTTATGCGTGTTTATCAACTACAATAGATGGATTACATGATCTAATTTCGTGTTTCTCGCTAACATAGGTTCATAATAATTAATGAGTAATAAATACAATATGTATAGGTAAATATATATATATGTACAGTTAAGCACTTAGGCCTAAATTGGTTTGTTTGGTTCGATACATTTGTTGTATTTTTGAAATTTGAGCATTTTCAACCGCATTTCAATTAGGACTTGAAGGTGGTGAACAAGGTCTCCTTTACTCCTCTGCATAGGATGAACTAATTAGTGAAAATTCATTTGAAATTCAGAACTTGCTTCACTTATTTGAATTAACCTCAAAGGAAGAAATGTTTCCAAAGACGTTTTTCCATAGTACTTCAAACAAAACTTCTTTTTGAAATCATATATCTCTAAATTTCAGTAGTTTCCTTTTTGGATAATCCTTCAAGTCCTTGGGCTCTAATAGAAACGCTCGAACTTGGCTGGTTTGTTGAGTGCACAGAAATAATACCCTGAATAGTTTTGTGTAGCGCCGGGTGGAGTATAGTCGCTGATGCTATAATTTCCATAATCGTAGTTGGTCATGTGGGCGTGGTGATGATGGTGAACATGATGCGGATGTGGATGTGAATGGGAATGGTGGTGCGGATGCGGGTGCGGGGGGTGATAATGTTGAAAACCGCCTGCACTGCGTGGCTTTTGTCATGTGATGAGACTATTGCCGCCAATACCATTGCCTCCACTGCTTCCGCTCCCACCACTGCTGCTGCCACTGCCATTGCCATTGTTGTTATTGTTGCCATGGACGCGCATGTGCCGATTGAGATTGCCCGACTGGGAGAACCTGAGACGGATAAATGGTAGACGAAAAAAAGAAAAAATTATTAGATTCCAGTCCGGGATTCCAGGACTCTGTCTGAAACTTACCTGAGCAGACACAATTTGCACTGATAGGGCTTCTCGCCGCTATGGATGCGCAAATGTTTGGTTAGTGTGGAGCTATCCGAGAAGGACTTCTTGCAGGAGGAGCATCGATAGGGTCGCTCCCCGGAATGGGTGCGCATGTGCGTGGTGACGCTGGAACTTTGCGAGAAACGTCTATCACAAATGGGACAACGGAACGGCTTCTGGCCGGTGTGTGTGCGTACGTGAGCCGTCAGATTAGCGGCCTGGGAGAAGCTCTTGTTGCAGTCGGGGCATCGGTATGGCCGTTCCCCCGAATGCGTGCGTAGGTGCGTCTTCAATGTGCTGGGCCGGGCATAGGTTTTCCCACAGAGGCGACACAAATTCGGTTTCATATCGCCCCCGCCGGCACTGTCCTCGCCATCCTCGTTGCTATCCTCTTCGTCTTCATAGGCGGACAGACCCAAACTCAAGGCAGCCGCCTGATAGCTGCTGGGACTCTTATGCGGCGGAGAATAGCCCTGCCCATGACCCGTAGCCACTCCACTTGCATAGTAACCGAGGGCAGCTGCTGTGCTTGCGGCAGGCGGCGACGGGGATTCCTTTTCACCCACTGCCAGCGGCGGCAGGGCTCCAAGAGCTGCCGCAGCTGCTGCTGCTGTCGCTGTGGCGGCCGGAGCACGAAAGTCCGCCGTAAAGGAGTAGGTAGCTGAGGCGGGATAATGGGTGGGACTCAGCAGCGGCGGATAGAGCACATTTACCGCTGCTGCAGCCGCCGTGGAACTGTTCGGCGGCGTCCAGTTCATTTGTGAGCACTGCATGGGCACTCCGCTTCCATCAGCTGCCCCATAACCATGATGCATGGTCATGTTCATGCTGACATTAACGCTCATGCTTGGATACATAGCGGCCGCTGCGGGAGCATTGGAACCGGATGACTCGTAATAGCAAGAGCCGGAGGCGCCTCCAGTTCCATTCCCACTGGCTGTGCTTAGGCTATTGTGGAGCGTATTACCACCGAGCGATGCCTGATTTTGTGCCTGTTGAGGGTGGTGCAAATGCTGGTGCTGGTGCTGATGTTGATGCTGCTGGTGATTGGTGGAGTGTCCGTGTCCCCCATGGCCCCCATGCTGTTGGCTGCCATTCGGCGAGATGAGCATTTGGTGCGGATGCACCGTGTAGGAGAGCGATGCCTGATGCGGATTGGTGGCAAAATTGTACGAGGCGCCGCAGGGCGAAAAGGGGAATAAGCTGGGCAGGGGATCAATGTCCAGGGGCGGCAGGCCGGGAAATGTGGACGCCATCTCGTCGGTACTCCAATAGCCGCCGTTGCCGGCTCCACTTGACGCTAAGTTGCCGGTACCGCCGGCCGGTGGCGTATTGTTTATCTGGCTATTGGTGCCCAGCACACCGTCGCTGTCTCCGTCAACGACACCGACACCGACTCCGATGGTGGGATCAAAGCAGCCACCGCAGTCG
Organism: Drosophila sp. 14030-0761.01; assembly: GCA_018150735.1. Lineage (NCBI taxonomy): Eukaryota > Metazoa > Arthropoda > Insecta > Diptera > Drosophilidae > Drosophila > Drosophila sp. 14030-0761.01. The sequence goes on from JAECWO010000037.1 coordinate 618,530, forward strand.
AAATCACTGCTGGTGAGCGAGGATATGGGCAGGGCGGTATTGCCTTGGCAGGATAAGCAGCCGACGCAGGATGCAGCACACTCTTGCTGTGAATAGTGGAGTTGGGCAACCGTCCCGAAGGAGAAACACTTGACTTTAATGCGACACGTCAATAAGGATTTGTGCGAATTGTAAAAATACCTGCGGACTGTCCAGCGCCAGGCCGAATAATGGATTGTTGGGCACATAGCCCGTTTCTGGTTCCACAGGACCTCCGTTTGAGACATCGCACGATATGTACATAGCTCCACCCTCTTGATCTTCCAGGGAATCTGCGCAGATGAAGGAATAAATCAGAAAAAGCACTTAAAATGGCTACACCACTGGAAGGATGGCCATCGTCTATGGCAAGCTATGAGTATCTGTGAGATAAATTTCACACAATTCAGAGCTAGCATGCAACCACTGTGCGCAGCGCGAAACTCCGCCCCTTGTGATACCAGCGCACACACACACACACCACCAGTCACACACACACACACAGATGAACGAGAGTCCGCCATTTGCTTTGCTCTCGTTTGTTGGCAATGGGCCAACTAAATTGAATTTTCACACTCACCCAGAATTATGTTCAAGAGTTTGGAACTTTTATATAACAATCCCATGACATGACTTCACTTCTAAATCGTTCGATTCCAGCTTTTGTCGTTTTGTTTCGCGTTTTTCTACGCTTCATTTTGTGGCGTTAAATTCCAACTGAAAATTCACAAAAGGTACAGACATTTATACATATTATATACAGATTTCATTATCTGTTACTTCATTTTTTTATGTTTTTTATTTAAATCCACTCAATTTATACCTAATTAGAAGAAAGAACCAGTACTTTAAAGTTGTTTAGTCTGCGTTTATATACAATTTTTTGTAGTTATTGCTGCATGAGTCTCTTTAATATTTTCGATCTTTAAAGTATTTGGAAATTCTATTAATGTTTAATTTAAAATTTAGAAAATGTTTACAAGTGGCTTTCAGTTTGCTATCTAAGCTGTGTATTTGCAAATTATTCTGTAATTATCTGAAATATGAAGCAGTTTCTGCAGCTATTTTAAAAAATTATGTGTTGAAACCAATTTTTAAAAACTGTTTAGCAGAATGCAGTTCGAAGATTATAAACTACGATTTATAGAATTTCTGAAAACTAAAAAGGTTCCATATAACATGTATAAATAAAGCAGCTACATCACTTAAGAATTATAGAAATTTCTGATTTCATTTCCTATTTTTTTAAGTAATTGTTACTCTTTATATAATTTATGCATTCCTATAATAAATTGAGTAGAAAGTGGTCAAAACCTTTTATTTATCTATTTGTTAGTACACTTTTTAATTGTTATTTGTAAATAAAGGAAAAAACGTGTTTTATTTAGGAGTGAGTTAAATTTTTGTTTAAGTTTAAAGTGTTTTTTCTTAGACGTTTATGTACTGAAATCAATTAACACAGATAGATATGTAATATATAGATAAATCTGTCGATCCACATAATTACTTTGGGACTTTAAATTCGACTAAGAAACCCGTTTAATTATAAATACTTTGTAAAAAGTTATTGGATTTGAAAGTTTTGCTTAAATAATTTTAATAATTCTGTTTTGGTGAAGAATAATTCGAATTTTTCTTCTGAAGTCACTTAACACTTTTTGTTTAGGTATTCTAGTCTTAATTATTTTCCAATGATCGGGCCAACATTAACAATCGATCTTGGAATATTATAAAATCGTGATCGTAATGATCACATATTTAGAGCTTGTTTTATTTTTTAATTTGTGAATTTTCGCACCTTTGAAATATTTTAATAGATTTCATATCTACACTGCACTGATAAAACGATATTATAGATTTCGTTTTTTGATGTTGCAAATTTGGTGTATGTAAATAATTAAATTGCTGTATTTATAATTTCACTATTTCGTTAGTTATCACACGAATATTCCTTTTGATTTGTATATAGATTTATGTATTTTTGTAAGTGAAATAGTTGTGCAAGATTTGAGTATTGCGTTAATGCGGGGCAAGAAGCGACTTTTGGCGACGAGCATAAGACGGCAACTAATTGTCAGTTTTTAGTTCGATGCGTCGCCTCAGCCCCGATATCGACAGGCAGCAGCGGCAAAGCGACAACCACATAAGAAAAAAGGAAAAAAAAAATACTCACTTAATTATAAACAAGCGACAAAAGGGCGCAAAAGACAACAACCTCACACTCACACTGGGAGCAGTGAGATATACAATGACACACACACACACTCACACACACATGAGAGACCCAGACCCTTCTTACATGCACCCCCACCATCCTCCCCGAAAAACCATCAGTGCCACCAGCACCACCACCGAACAGCCAACCAATGCGCTCCGTCTACGGCATGCCGGCTTTTGCGGCGACTACCTACCCTCGATCCCGATCCCGCCCCTCCTCCCTGCCTCGCTCATGATGCCACTGCTGGCCCATTCATACGTAGCATACGTAGCAGCCCAGCGGCAGCAGTTTTCAGTAGTTTTTATTTGTCACCCAATATCTTTACAGCTCGACACCAGATACCCCAGATATGCCCAGGGGAAGATTGCAGGGGGATTGGTGGACAGTGCAACAACCATTGATCGTCTTGAGGCAGAAGTTGAAGTTGGCATTCTGCTTCCTTTGTTCCATTCTGGTTTTGTGGTTAAATGTGTTTGCCGCTTTGCCTACCAGTCGCTCTCTCTCAGCCAGCTCAACCCTTCCGATTCTTAATTGTACAATTCTCAATAGGAATATGTCCACCAATAGCAATTGGCTCTGCCAGCAGCTCTGCCCACAAGTCTATCGATCGTTGCTCTATGTCATAAATGCTAGTCCAGATTCAACACACAAACCGAAACCAATAATTTTTACGATATTTGATATTTCGATTTGTGGTTGTGTTTATTGCAACAATGCAAAAACGAGTATTAAGAGGAAAATCATGATGAAATATTGCCATTTTCACAGACCGTAAAAGCTGTCTATCAAGACATGGAATTTTCTCGCATTTATTGTAGATGCATTTCCTTCACACGATTCCACAATTCAGTTGCACTCTTGGCCCAAATGAGTTGCCGAAAATTAATTGAATCAGTTAAGTGTAAAGGCTTTCAATGATCGCCTGACAATGTTGTACGTACACTATATGTATGTGCATAAAGATATCAGTTTACCCCTGATTGGTGTGGTGGGAATTTCAGGTCAACATAAAATCAAAATCTGGCCAGATCCTAACCAGTTTTTCTTATGATCCATACCCATTGAATATAAGTTATAGTCGTTACTATTAGAGGAGCATCAAGAAAGTAACTTAATTTATAAATAATGCATTGTTGATCAACGAAAATTCAATCTTTATATTTATATTATGAGTATATTCTTCTCAACCTTTGTTATACGAATCTTTGAGACCAAGAAAACGAATCAATAACGAGGTTTAACGAATCTTTAAGACCAAGAAAACGAATCAATAACGAGATTTAATGAATCTTTAAGACCAAGAAAACGAATCAATAACGAAATTTATTAAGTATCTATGGAAGGTCTTTTAGGGACCGCTGAGATCCTGTAAGTTAGGGATCTATTTAGCTAAGAGTAAGTGTCGCTTTGCAGAGAATGTAACATTAATCTTCATACAGTTTTTTTTTTAGTTTTCAAATGTTTTAAATCGTTACTTACTATAATACAGGGTATCTAGCGAATAGGCAGCCTCTTAAAGTATGCAATTTTTTCTTACCAATGCCGATCGGTTTCGGTTACAGTTTCATGCTGGCCAGGACATGGGTTTGAGCCTTGTTTTGCTGCCGATTGTCGGAATGGATTAGGTTCACAAATCAACTGAAGTGCCAAACATTGAGGTTGAGTCTGGTAGCTAAGCTTAAGATGGAATGATACAATGATTGCAAGGTGTTTCAGGTGTCAGCTGTGCAAACTATCTATCTACCAATCACTCCCACTCGCACTCCCACTGCCACACCCAATTCAAGAGGCTGTGCGAATATGTTACAAATTAAGTAGAAATGTCAACATTGTGGTTCACCCCTCGAATCGCATTTAGACCTGTTATCATCATCATTGACATCGTGGTTATCAACCACTTCATTGTCTGGGCGAGCACGTGTTCTCTCTTCTCATCATTCATTTGTTTGTTTTTGGTCTTTAACTTTTTGGCAGGACCCAACTGGTCCTGATGCTGGTCCTCTTTATTTTTTCATCTCCATTGTTACCATTGGCAACGTAAATTTCATTTCAGTTGCGTTTCATTTGGCGTTATGTGTTCTGTTCTGCTCCGTTGTATTCCCTTCAGTTTGCTGCTCAGTTCGGCAGTTCTGTGTGTTGTATTGGAGAGGCTTCGAAAATCAATGAAATGCTTTTTCGGGTGGCATTCTTGGGGCTTCTCGGGTTTGGCTGCGCTTTGCTTTTATGTTGCCAGTCAAGTCATTCAACATGTTAGTACCATTCGGTCATATTGAATGCCGGTTAATATTAGCTAAACAAGGCTTGCTTAGACAGCCAAGGGGAGGGATGTGTAGGGAAGGGAAGGGTGGTTACAAATATAAAGGGAATACAATTATGTATGCTTAGCTTGAGTTGATGCCCAGATTACCATATTTTATGTTAAGACTAATTATAAAATTAATCTCCAGCAGCATAGAAAGGATATCAGCTGAATTCATTCAAATGATTAAATTGAAATATTTGTATTTGTTAAAATTCATTCGTTGGCTTGACATATCGAAGATATTTCTGTAAGATCTGGTCAAAAATGTATCTATTACAATGGTTTCTGAGGACTGTCAGCAAATGTTGGAACAACTGTTTTTGAGCTGCACTAGGCATAAGTCCATTGACAGCTATATACACCCTTACTTTGACACGTTGAAGAAAGTATCGATGACCGCACAGCCGTCGTACTTGTGGGTTGACATTTGCTGGTCAGGACTAAGGACTCGCCACTCGACATGGCTGACAGCTGTACGAGCCGGGCTCATAACCCACTTCTTATTAAAAACCTAAGCCAGCTTATTAAATACGCGAGGCGACTTATCAGGAGCAGAAGCAGTTGCAGGAGTCGGAATAGGAGGCGTCCTGCAGGAGCAGGAGCAGAAATACATATCCGACAAAAAAAAACAAGCAGCAACTACTTGAATTACATTTGAACTTGGGCCTTGACAATATGTTTTTGTAGATACAACTTGAATACACTTGAGTGAAGCGCGCCAAATTAAAATTTGTGTAAGTCGATACTTTCGTCGGCCGCAAGAGCAAGGGTTCGTCCTGTTCCCTTATCAATTGTCTCTGGACGAGTGACAGGCAACTACAAACCAATGCAACAATAAAACTCATTCGCCTGTCACACAAATTTTTTGTGTGTTTGTTTTTTATTAGAGAATCACTTCGGCAAACAAAATGCCATCGAATGATGCCTCAATTTCACACACACACAGTAGTTGCCCCGCCCCTGCCCACCCCTGCTGTGGCAATTATCTTGGCTAGGCCACGTTTTATTATCTGCAATTGCATTTTGGCAAACCGCATAAACGCTTATCCTGTAATCCTTTGGATAAATATTAAATTTCAATTATAGTTGTTAACATGTTATTAGCCACTGATGACTATCATTTGGCGCCGCTACTTACCCACGAAGTCACGTGGCCACAAGCAAATGATAGTAATCACCGAAAGCAACCGCAAGAGCAGTGGCTAGCACCCATTGAATTAACGGAGTGACAACAAATTGGAAGATGCGCCTGCAAAAATTTATCAGATTATGCATTGTAACCCCCCAGAAGCAAGAGCATTTCCCGAGGGATGCACACACACACACACGCATCCTTTGTAGTGCCCTATCCGATCAACAGGTGACCGGCGGGCACACGAATTTTGTGTGAGAATTTTTAGCTGACGATTCCTTCTTGTGATACTCTTAACTTGGCTCATACGCCATATCGGGTTACCTCTTGGTGCTGTGATTCGTCGTTTTCGTTGATTCTCATGAACTGAAATTGAAACGTTGACTCTACCGAAAACAGGATCAGAATCATAACAACAAGTTGACAACAAAACTGAGCCGATCAAGGCTACTGTACAAAATTTCTTTAACTTTATTGATGAGATCGCAAATAAGAGAGAAAGAGTTGATCTAAACCGATCAATTGCGCACTTCTTAAGTCTAGCACGGGATTCGCCATAATAAAATAAGCTTAATAATCGCGGTTTTAATTCAATAACATTCCTTGGAATGACATGCCAGCATAGAAGCTTAGCGCCTAAAAGTATGCCACAAAAGCATAAAATTTTACATAACTCAGGTCTCTTTTGGCGAAAAGTAGGTTCAACACTTTCGTTCTATTCCTTCAAAGACTTCGAAACTTGGACGAAGCGATGGTGCATCTCCACAAACTACTTTTGCTCTCAGAACATTATCCTGCCCTGGTTTGACCTTCAATGCCTCAACAATTCCCACTGCTAGCAATGCTACATATTTGGGCGTTACACTTGACACGAGACTAAATTGGAAAAAACACATTCAGAAAACTGTTTCTAAATGCTCCAGGAAACTCCAAACTCTTGACTGAATGCTTCGAGGCTCTAGCAAATTATCACTAGCAAGCAAAGTAAGAGTATACTCTGCGATTGTCGTACCTGCTTTTGCGTACGTTCTTCCAGCATCTGCAACTACCATTAAAAAAAAGTCCAGGACTGGTATGTCCGTAATTCGGTTATCCATCAAGACCTAGGCCTTCCTACTATTGCCGAGCTTATCGGTCGACATAGCTTGCGCTATGCTGATCCTCTCATAGCTCATCCCAATCCAACGAATTGGCTAGCAACAACTCCAGGCAAAGGCTCAAACGACTTCATCCTCTTGATGTGGGGGCCCAAACTCGTGCGCGTAATGCGCCATAAATTCAATACTTAAGAATTATGAATTAAAATCAAGTACACCACTATTATAATTAAGTTCAATTATAAATTGTAAAACCTTAAGAATTTAAATCCTAACTTTGTTGTAAAAGCTGTCTGAAAAAAATGTATTTCATTTGATTCGTTGTCTTTTATTTTCATTTTATTTTTTTTGTAGAAAAACCTTAAGCTACTCCCCTTAATTATAAAAAGCAATTCAATTCAATATTTAAAGTAAGAAATTTGAAATCTATTCTGTTATGAGCGAGTCACCATCCAACTTTCGGCAAATATTCTTAGATCTTGGGCTCCTGTGGTGTCAGTTTGACAATTTTCACCGACTCCTCCCACAGCTTGAGTCCCTTCTCCTCATCGAGAGCAGCTGCATTTAAGGTGGTCTCCTTGCAGTCCATAAAGTACTTGCCGGAGACATTGGCCACCTCATCGGATGTGGCCAAATAGATGGTTGTTTGAGCTCCAGCCTTGGTTGTCTTGAAGAAACCCTTGGTAATGGCCATCATGGGCAGATTGAGGGGGAATGGGATATTGCGCCAAATGCCCGAGTCGATCATGCCGGGATGCAAGAAGTTCACTGTGACATTGGTGCCCTCCAAGCGCTTGGCCAGCTCACGGGCAAAGTAGATGTTGGCAAATTTGGACACATAATACAAATAGGCAGCTGGGAATGTGCCAATGGGATTTAGCTTATTCAAATTCACCGAGGACAGGCGATACAGCTCGGAAGCCACAATCACAATACGGGCTGGGGCGCTCTTCTTGAGCACATCAATCAATAGATGCGTCAATAGGAAGGGGCCATAGTGATTGGTGGCCATGGTCAGCTCAACGCCATCCTCACTGGTCTGGCCACGGAAAGCCAGGGCCATGCCGGCATTGTGAATCAGTACATCGATTTTGGATTCCGTTTTCACGATATCAGCGGCGAATTCGCGAACCGACTTCTGAGAGCCCAAGTCCAGTTTCTTGACCACAATTTTGGTATTATTGGTCTCCTTGACGATTTCATCTGTGAATAAAATGAGTTTAATAAAAGTAACCCGGAATTTGTTTCATCTCTGACTTACCCTTGACTGCGTTGGCTGTCTCCAGATTTCTGCATGCCATAATAATACGAGCTCCACGTCCAGCCAGATCCTTGGCTGTCTCCTTACCAATGCCACTGTTGGCTCCAGTGATAATGACAGTTTTGCCCTCCATTTTAGTCTGAAAAGCCCGAAATGTCAAATGTCAATGAGTTAATAACCGATTCTTGGTAGTAACAAACAGTAAAAAGGGGAATTAAAACGACAACGAATATTTCTACTACTACATTAATTAAAGAATTCGCACAGCTATTGTAATCATAGCCTATGACATGGATAGTTAGTACAAACGGTAAGCAGCTTTTAGTCTCTATGCCCATTAACGGAGCGTTTAATTACCGACCCCCCGCCCCCCGTGGAAACCGAGAGCTTTTGAGGTTTACTCATTGTCAGACCTATTTTTTTGTTGTTTATTTTTCTTACACCATGTAAGCGATATCTATCTCATCAGCTGGAGATGCAACCAGTAACTGTACCACAAATGACGCACTCTATTTCTCTATCTTCCCCATCTGGATGCAAAGAAATGGGTAATTAAGTGAACGCGTCACGGCTAAGACACATACTAGTAAGAAAATATAATAACTAAGTTTTATAGTTAAAAACAACTTGTAACCCATTCTAAAATTCTAACTTTAAAACAAGCAATTACTATGACCTAAAAACCCATTTCTCATCAAAGCAATTAAAAAATTTGTGTTTTAAATATGAGTAATAAATTCATAAAAAAGTTCTCTGAAATATTCTTTACAACAAACTGAAATTGTAAACTATTAAAATATTATTATTATGTAACTTAGAAAGTGAAACTATTTTTATGAAATAAATTAAAATGAAAACTGCAAATGCTCTTCTTTAGTCGCATTAATTTCATAAAATTTTAGCAATTAAAAAATTTGTTTTTTAAATATGAGTAATAAATTCATAAAAAAGTTCTCTGAAATATTCTTTACAACAAACTGAAATTGTAAACTATTAAAATATTATTATTATGTAACTTAGAAAGTGAAACTGCTAACTGAAATAAATCAAAATGAAAACTGCAAATGCTCTTCTTTAGTCGCATTAATTTCATAAAATTTTAGGAAAAGTTTGTAATACTTTCCGACCCCATCTTAAGAGCTGTAAGTTCAAAAGAAGACCGCTTATTCTGGGAGAATCTCAGAGGTAAAGCAAAAACGGAAGTGCCAAAGCCTAATGTGCATAGATTTCGAAATGTCCGAGTCATGTCACGATTGTTTTGCTGTCATTATATAATATGCGGAATATTTATCTGGCTGGTAGTTAGACATATACACATATACATATATATCGGGGATCTATGGTTTACCTCCGTGAAACAACGACCCGCTGTAATGCGTAAGTAGAATCGTATGCTCATCAAGGTAGCCACAATACCCGCTGTTAGTGTCATGACCAAGATATCGCGCATATAGTGATCGCTTGGTAACCAATTCAAGACGAAACCCATCCTATAAATAATATTGTATACAAGTGTTATGTATATATTATATATATATGCAAATTGTGGGTTATATAATTAAGCGACTTGTAGTCTCGAAGTGTTAAACCAGTTTTGTCTGTTTTTTGAATTTTGGGTTTTTAGTGTATCGATTTAGCTATGAAATTAATTTTTCGAAAATGAAGAAAAAAAAGAAATGTTAACAAAATTTACACTTTCACTTTTAATAAATAATTATGGCTTATTTATTATGAAACGATGGTCAATTCCAAAATCAAAAAGTTCATTGGCGTCGTCAGGTAATCGAGAGAAGAAGTAAAGAAAGTCAGTGTACATGTGTGTGCGTGTGTGTGTGGGTATACAGGTAGATATATTTTTGTTGCTTTCTGTCCACGTCACAAGCAAAGAAGAAGAAGAAGAAATAACAAATCTCGTATAGATAGCTGTGGATACGCTTCTGTGCGCTGCCCCACCCTGCATGGAGGCACTGCTCCAGACTTACCACTGACCCGTTTTTCAGGCCAAGTCAGTTTGGCATTTCTATAAATTTTTGCCCTTACTCACCTGTTTTTATTGGTATAGTCTTGACTGATTTATAATTCGCTTGCAATTTTGCTCTGAACTTTGGACTAGAGACAATGGAAAAGAGTTAAAGGAATCGGAATCGACACACAACCTTCGCTTTGAACGCTTGCTCAGAGACTGACTGGAATGACTGTGGCCGAAAGCCGAACCAGAAGATCGTCTCCAGTTATTGTTATTGTTATAGACGCGATATAGTGTGGTTGCAGTTGGAGCCATAGTAACAGGTTGGCCGGCAAAACGACTTAAAGCTGAGATTTCAATGTCGCGGCTCAACATGAGAGACCAGACACCACAAGAGAGCGAGAGCCCCCCGAGAGATCGTGATCAAAGAAGTGAGGCCACTTCTTTCTTTCATGGTCGTGAAGAGAAATACACAAAATATTTCTGTAAAAGAAAAAAACAAAAGAGAAAATTGTCTTTGCCCGCTCTCAATGTTTATGTTAAATGAATTTATATATTTTAGTGCATAAACTACAAAAGGCTTTGACCAAAAAGCCAGTCTAGCTTAGGACCAAAAACGAAACCCATCTCATTTTATTCATCAAAGATAATTTGAAGACAATTATCGTTTAAATAAAACATTTTCTATGGGATAAATTGTATTGTACACATACTACATACATATTTACATTATTCATTATAAATTTTTATATAAATTTCGTACAATTATTTGTGTTTACTTGTCTATGCCGTTCTCGGTGCCGCGTTCGGTGGCTTCTCTTTGAGGTCGCACCGTATCGGTGTCCAAATGCTTGGCCAGAGTGTTGTACCATTCGCTCATGTGGCGTGAGATGATGTTCATAAACTTGGATACCTTTGACTTGACCGTGGTCACAATGCTATCAGAGAGTGAAACCTTGCGATTAGTTGTATTTGAATTGGAATTTTTGCTGATCTTCATGATCTTAGAGTCCGATTCCCAATCAGAAGTCGAACTGGTCGTCTCGTCTTGTTGTTCTTCTGGCTTCACTGTGGCCGAATCAACTTTGTATTCATAGATTGAGTATCGTCCTAGAGGCGGAAGATCCTCTGCATCGCCTTTGTCAATGGCATTCGAACGCAACTCTTCGTTGGAATAGGCAAAAGGCAGGGCACGTCGATGCCTGAATGTGGGCATGTCCCACCACGAAGTAATCCCCTCGATATCGGACTTCTTCGGCAATCGCTTGGGTGCAATCGCTGCTCCAAGGTAATCCTTAGTTTTTGGTTTAGATTTTTTAGGTCCCACCGCTTCGAGAGAACTTTCTTGTGGATTCTCGTCGCCTAGAGCAAAGTCGTGGTCATGTTCGCTGATGTGACTAAGGAAATGCTTGCCCAGCTCTCGTTGGGCTTGCAAGAAGTCATTGGCCACATGTCCAACCTTAGGTGGACGCTGCTTTTCGCTCTTCTTCCCTTCAACCGGTTCGACGTCCTCCTCGAGTTCATCTTGGGGTTTTGCCTTCACCTTGCTTTTGCTGGCCTTACTGGAGAAGGGTTCGGGAAAGAGCAGCGAGTTCAAGGTGGCTCCAAGATTCATTCGCTGTCCATACTTTGGTGCCTCGAAAAACTCTGTCGGCAGTAAACGTCGATTGCCTCGTTCCTGCTGCTGTTCCGCCTCCTGCGAATGTTCCTCCTGGGATCGTTGCACAATTTTCAGCTGGGTCTTGGCCTTTGGTCGGCGTTTCTTAATCGGTTCGGGTTCCTGCTCGGCAGGTTCTTCGCCATCAAGCGTCTCGATATGCTCCAAATGGACATCGCCCTCGGGTACACGAGTATACGATGGCGGCTCTTCGGGCTGCTCTTCCAGCTTCTTGAAGAACTTCTCCTCATCGAACTCATCGAAGTTGAACAACGGCTTCATCTTGCGTTCGGGTTTACGGATTTCAGTGATTTTTCTGGTTAGTCCAGTCCTCTTGCCGTGTTTGTTATAGAAATATGGACCATCGTAGCTGGAGGCACTGCGTCTGCCACGTCGTCTGGCCACATCGCGTGTCTGTTCCATCACTTGACGTAACCAAACCATTGCCTCGAGAGGGCGAACTGATTGAGTAGCTGGTTTGGTCTCGGTCTGACGTTTTGCAGGGACTACCGCTGTAGGTGGGGGGGGAGCTGTGGCCGTGTTAAAGGGCTGAAGCATTTGACCCAACAATGAACTTGGCACGGCCGACTCCTGATTGTCGAGAACAAACCGACGACTCCGTCTGAAGGCATTCTGCAGAGAGCCACGAGTCACGGATGTCTCCTCAATCAGTCGCTGCAGCAGGCGATCCGCCGAGCTGTAGCGACTGGAGCCATGCGACTCACTGGACGACTCATTACTCACAGGATCATCCGCCTCGATTTCGGTGAATTGGCAATGCTCCAAATTAACATCCGGCAGCACCCAGAAGCCCACAGACATGCTGGGCGTGACCAACTGCAGAGGTTTGCTCGCGTCATTCGCCTTGACCAAAGGACGCAGTGTGGCGTTCAGTGAAAGTCTCACATTATTCAACTGCACGCGATCGTCCACACTGGTCAGGACGTATTGCCAAATCTCGCTGCTGGCCAAGCGACTCAGACTCCTAATGGTTATCGTTGTGGGCTGCTCCTCGGTGTTGACCACCATGAAAGCCAATCCTCCGGATACAGCGTTCGCACAGTGGGTATACAATTTGTTGCTCGGCGCAAATACATTCAGGGGGCGGGCGGGAAACACCCTGGAACCCATGACCTTCTTGAACAAGCTCGTCACATAGAAACTAAAGTTGGGACGCTCAAAATCCTCGAGATTCATTCGCTTGAACACCACATCGAAGCCTCCGCTGGCGGCATCTCCCAGTGTTTGGGCCCAACGCAAGGCATCGGTGGTGTCGTCACCCACCAGGCGCTTGCTCTCCTCGGGAAGTGTTAGCCAAAGGGGAACTCGTTGGAGTTGCAGGGTTTTCAAGGCTGGATCGCTGTCGTAGATGTAGCTGCCCAGACTGGCCTTGGGCAGCATATTGGCGGGCCTGGTGAATGCAATCAGAAGTTAGAATGTGATCTCACTCTTCTGCCTTCCAATACTTACTGGGTCCAGCCGAAAGCTGCATTCAAATCCTTTGACATTTCCACATACTTGCGCGTCTCGTCCGCCGTACTGCCCGCCGATATGTCCGCTCCCATAACACGCCAGTTATCCACATATGGCTTGAATGTGTCCGTCATTAGTTTCAAGGTGCTCAGCTCCTGGACATAGTCCTTGGCTCTGGAGGTGCCGAAGTCGGTGCCCAGTTGCCAAATGCAATCGCTAATGCCCACCATGTAGGAGGTATTCAGAATCTTGAGTGTGTGCATGGAATCCCATTCATCTGGAGCATATGGCACGGGAATAATCATTGTCCAGTTGACGGCACTTGAAGTGACGGCACAGAACAATGTTAATTGGAGTCTAAGTGAGTCTCCAGTGAAGCTAAGACTTACCGTGTCCATCGATTGAAGCCCTTCCAGATAATCTTGGTGGGATTGCGCAGACGTGTCGGGGCATTGGTGGCAAAGTAAAAGTCACCAATGAACTTAACGTAAGCATCTCCCAAGAGGGCTGCCATGCTGGTAACTGCCTTGCGATTCTTGCCATCCAAGGCATCGTACAGATCCTCCGGCTTGACTGCAAAGCTCACGAATTTCTCGCTGACATCGTTGTAAGGACGATTCACATGCAGCTGGACCAGAGTATCGCCCCAACAGACCACCGCCAGCAATCCCGACAGCAATAGAACTTGCAACTGAAGACGCAACATTTTCGCACTTGACTTGACCGGAGAACGCTAACTCCACGACTGTGCCACCTCTTCGATCTCTGGCCCAGCTAAATAACCTAGATAGATGTAGCCGAGGCATTTGGCTGACATTCAGTGGAAATAGTTTTGAGTTCCAATGAGCCACCATTTCCACTGAATCGGCAAGAAATTTTCGCTGAGCGTTGCCCTCAATGCGTTTGGGGTTTGACCTTTTTAGGTGATTGGGCAAAACCAAAACAAACACGTCGCAAAGTGGGTTAAAAAGAAACGCCGAGAAAAACGAAAAAGAAAACTCTCAAATTATAGTATGCTGCATTTATTAATGGACTGTGGAACTCAGTGAGTGCGGGACTGCCCTAATCCTCATCGACCACGGTCAATATCTCTTTGAAGCTGAATGGCTGGAACTGATGGCCAGCGCCAGTGTAGAATTTGCTCATAAACTCGACCCAATGCAGACGCAGGGTATGCAGGAATGCAGACAACCCTTCCATCATCACCATAATGGCGATGGTGAAGAACTCCCAGATGGCGAATATGAAGAACAGAGCGATTGCCCCGGTGTAGCCACTCATTTGGCAGCCCATCGACAACACCATGGTCCACAGCACCTCGGAAAGCTCTGTGGAAAGAGATCGAAGCAAATCAGATGAGATAATAAAGGGAATTGGGGCATTCACTTACGAGCATGGGCCAAGGACAAAGCCCAGAGACGCAGATATGAGGCTGTGTGGGAAATCGTACTCAATATGTACTCAATGGTGTGGATAGCCTGGTGTATCCAGATCTCGCTCATCGGCTCATCGTCCTCTTCGCTGTGGCCACCATTGTCGTGACCCTCGGCCACTTCGGTGATGATAACTTCCTTGCCAACGACCTCGATTTTCTCAATGACCTCGTCAATCTCCACCGCGGGCTTCACAGCGTTGTTCCGGCGCTTGAACTTTATGTAGAGAGGTTTGCCCAACAAGATCCAGGGAATGCAAATCAGGGCCAGGAACAGGAATATCATTTCCAAGTTCTTTTGGCCACTGTACATGGTGGTATCGCAGCCAGGTGACACTGTTTCCGACTTAAACAAGACCATGTCGATAAACATAATGAGTACGGACGGGGCACAGCCGGGTGTGTCAGCCAAGTTGTCCGACATGGCACTGTACTTAACCCATTTGTAGAACATCATGAAGCACATGTAGCCGAACATGAGCAGCAGGAACAGAACCTGTGGCACAAATTGCAGGAAGATGTACGCGTATTTCTTGAAGTACACAAAATTCTCCACGGACAGGCAGACACCGAAGACCATATGCAGGACGCCGAACACAATGGACAATTTCATCTTGTAGGTGTTTAGGAAAATGATCTTGTTCGTCGCCGACTGCCAGATGGGGTCAATGCCCATCGGATAAACGCCTCGAGTGTCCGTTGAAGGATTCAGTTGAAGATCGGGATTGGTGAGCACGGTGGTCCGATTGTACTGTATTCTCCAGTGGCTGCCAAAGACATTGAAGGACTTGGAGAAGCAATCGTTGTAGTGGAAGCCCGTATAGACGGCAAATATGCCCATAAGCATGATGATGTAGCGACCGGCGAAGAAAATGTTCCAGATCTCGCCGCCACGACGTTTGCTCAGGCGCCGCTCATCGATAACCATCCAGAAGCCCAATAGGAAGAGAATGAATCCGTGACCCATGTCGCCGAACATGACGGCGAACAGGAACGGGAACGTGATGCAAGTGTACAGACCGGGATTGACCTCGCGATAGTTGGCAATGCCGTAGGCATCGATCAGATTCTGGAAGCCTCGAGTGAACTTATTCGAACGGAAATATGTGGGTGGCTCTTTCTTCGTTTCCAGGACATTGATGAACGATGGTATGGTGCTGCCCACAGCTGCGGAGCCCTCGGCCAGGGCCGTCTCCACCAGCTCTATTTCGCGCTTGGGCACCCAGGCCTCGCCGATGAGGCACTTGCTGCCCAGATCCACATTGAACAAGTTGAGGGTGTGGTAAATGGCCTTCATTTTCTTCACCATGGCTGTCCAGGTGGGCAGTTTCTTCATTACAGCATTCAGCACACAATTGCGGTGATCCTCCGTCTGGCTGATGATCGCCTTTAGATCATCTAAGCGAGTCCTCACTCCCTTCACCATGTCCTTGCGTTCTTCGTGCGAACTGGGGCATGGATACATGTGGGCGTGGAAGCCGTGACACACCTTGCGGATGCGTCCTTGCAACTGATCGCCCTGAAAGAAGACGACAAAGATGCTCTTGTGCAGGACATTTCCGGTGCGGGGATCCTTTAGAGGTGTCTCCACTTCGGAGCGACGCACAAGCACATTGCCCCGGGAGATGCGCCAAAGCATTCGCTCAAAAGCGAACTCCCTTTCACGGCTTATCACTCCGGCCACGAAACCCAATTGTCCATTACACTGCTCCGGATCCTTGTGGGTGCCGTGCTTGTTCAGATCGAAATTGTGTGACTCCTGTTCGGAAAAGAACTGATCCGTTTTCTCCAGCACCTCGATCATCTCTGTCAACTCCAGGTAATTGGTCTGCAAATTCACATTATTCACAGCCAACTCCATGATCTCCGTTTCGGTTTTCTCCAAATGGGACTCCAGTTCGATGATCTCTTTGGGCCTAGGGGCTGCTGGAAAATCGTCGATCAAATCGAGCACCTTGTGTCCATCCTTGGCCAATTCATTGGTCACGTAGCGAATCTTACGCTCCAGCTCATCACAACGACGAACCTCGCCGATGAATTTGCGTTGCTGCACATTGATACTCTCATTCATCTGCAGGATAAATGAACGTTAAGAAAGGACTTGGTCTCCACTCTTGTGAACTTACATCGCGAAATTCCACGCAACCCACTTCTCCCAATTGGGCAATGGTATCGTAGGCCGCCTCCGGTTGCAGGAACATCTGCACCAAGGACATCTTCTCACTGCGAAAAACATTGTTTTGCGGCTCCCCGCCACAGCTCCACCATTTACCCATCCTTTTGCTTTATTTTGTTTTTGTTGGAACACCTCACTTCACTCAGACATCTAACGGCCAACTAATTTTCTTGGTCAAGTGACTGGGACGTTGAAGCCTCGTCTACATTGGGTGACCTATGTACAACTTTCCAGGCTTATCAGTGGGCCAACACGAGTCTCATGGTTTGGATAAACTACAAACAGTTGATGAGTGCATAATTGAGCCCATCTATCAACTTGATGGAACAGCCCAGCACAGTGATTACTTCGGGCCCTACACTAGAAAAAACTTGAGCTAACTCTGGTTATCCGGTGAAACTTGACAAACATTGAAGTCTTTAATTAAAACATAACAAAATACCTTCAAAAACTTTTCTAAATATTGCTGTATCCAAAACGTACTCAAAACGAAATAAACTGAGTATTAATATTAAAGAAAGAAAAAGTAATTTCAACTAAATTGACTGTTCTTAGCTAACCAAAAGAGTTTACCTAATTTCACTTCACTTTAGTTTTGACTGTGTGTTATTTTAAAAGCCTGATTTTCAATTGAATACTAAATATATGTGGTTTATATCAATTCTAGTAAAACGTACAAAACTTAATCAACAATAATACGAACGATTTTGATAATTAGAACGGGCAGAAATCAGTCTCCGATTACATATTAATAGAGTTGTCTCTAGAATCCATATATTTTTGTTATTAAACATTGCATGAACCAATTTAAACTCTTAAATAGACAACTTAGTTTTCCAATATTAGCTGATATCATGGAATTTTCTCCAAGTGTATATATTTCCTATTCTTATCACCATATGTTGCCGGTGTAATATTATCAACCATGAGGCATTAAAAACCAATTGTTAGACAATTACAAAATCTTTTCCAGTAAATATATATAAATAGATAAAGTCAACAGTTGCTGTTCTCTTCTTTGCTGTATATTTTTTAATAATTATTATTTTATAATAAATTTATAACAAGAAATATCAAATTATTGCTTTGAAATGAGTTTTTCTCTTTTTTTTTTTTTTTTTTTTTTTGTTGTAACGAAAATCATTGGAACAATTGGAAACAGATGGAACTTGGATATAAACCAAATGTGGGAAGAGCACCACAATACTGACAATGTATGAAATAACAAACAAAACGGAAACATTTAACAAAAGAATACAATTTAAATAAAATAAAACGAGCTCGTTGATTATTCATTCAGATTTGTGTGAGCAATTTTTGTTGTTGCAGTTTCTCAAACATCTTATGTTTCTTCATCCTCGCCATCGAGAATGGCTTTGAAACTGAAGGGCTGGAAGGCGTAGCCCAGACCCTCGTAGAACTTGCTCATGAACTCCACCCAATGCAGACGCAGAGTGTGCAGGAAAGCGGACAGGCCCTCCATCATGACCAGAATGGCCAGGGTGAACAGACACCAGGCACCGAAAATGAGATACAGGCCAATGGCGCCGCCAACTCCAGACTGTTTTAGACCGAGAGATAACACCATGTTCCACAGGACCTCAGACAGTTCTGGAAATGGAGATGGGATTAGAACTGGGTTTGTACTTTCAAGCGGATAAATTGTTCACTTACGAGCATGGGCCAAGGACAAAGCCCACAGACGCAGATAAGAGGCTGTGTGGGAGATGGTACTGAGCACATATTCGATGGTGTGAATAGCTTGATGGATGTAGATTTCACTCATGGGCTCATCATCATGGCCATGAGCACCGCCAGCATGTTCATCGTGGCCAGTGGGTAAAGGTGTTTCACCTTCGGCCAGTTCTATGTTGCCCGTGAGCTCACCATTAAGATTGGCCTGTTTAAAATACGTCACAAATTATAGTAAATCTTTCATTATTCATTATTATTTAGCTGGACTCACGTGTTTTTTGTTCTTGCGGGTGAATTTGATGTACAATGGCTTGCCCAGCAACATCCAAGGGACGCACACGAGGCCAATGCAGACGAAGATCTTCTGCAGACCGGGCTGAGACTCAAACATGAATTCCTCACATCCATTTGGTGGTGGGGTATTCTTAAACAACATCATGTTAATGAACATAATCAGGACTGAGGGAGCACATCCAGGAGTGTCGGGCTGATAGTCTGTCTTTGAGGTGTAGCGGAACCACTTGAAGAACCTGACCAAAAGAAAACCAAATGTCATTAAATAAGTTTTACAGCTTTCGGCTTGGGATATTCCACTTACATCATGAAGACCATGTAGCCGAACAGCAGCAGCAGGAACAAGATCTGTGGCACAAACTCCAGGAAGATGGAAGAGTAGCGTTTGAAGTGCGAAAAGTTCACAACGGACATGCAGACACCAAAGGTCATGTGCAAGACACCTACAATGATGGACAGTTTCATTTTGAAGCTGTTCAGGAAGATGATCTTATTGTCAGCCAACTGCCAGATGGGGTCCAAGCCAAGTGGGTAGACTCCATGGGACGACTGATTGGGCGGCAGCTGCAGCGAGGGATTGGATAACACTGTCGACGTGTTGTAGTGATTGCTCCAAGTGGAACCAAACACATTCATCGATTTGGAGAACACATCGTTGTAGATGAAACCAGTGTAGCAGGAGAATAGACCCATAAGCAGAATAATATAACGACCGCCAAAGAATATGTTCCAGATCTCGCCACCATTGCGAATGCGAGCCAGCTTGCGCTCGCTGGTCACCATCCAGCCACCGAAGAGAACCAGGATCAGACCGTGGCCCAAATCGCCAAACATCACAGCGAACAGGAAGGGGAATGTAATGCAAGTGTACAGAGCTGGGTTGCATTCGCGGTACGAGGCCACGCCGTAGGCATCGATCAGGTTTTGGAAGCCGCGAGTGAACTTGTTGGTGCGATTAAAGGTCGGCGGCTGTTCGTTGGTGTCGATCACATTAAGGAACGAGGGAATTGTACTGCCAACGGCGGCAGAGCCGTCGGAGAGGGCCTTCTGCACAATGGGCAGATCTTTGGTTGGCACCCAGCATTCGCCAATCAAACATTTCTTGGTCACATCCATGTTGAAAAGATTGAGCGTGTGGTAAATGGCCTTCATCTTCTTGACCATAATCGACCACGAAGGCAGATTCTTGGAGACGGTAGCCAACACACGGCTACGGTGATCCTCCGTCTGGCTAAGAACCAGCTTCAGATCCTCCAGGCGCGTACGCACATTCCTCACCATTTCCTCGCGCTCGTTGTGCGAGCTGGGGCAAGGATACAGAGAGGCATGGAAGCCCGTGCACACCTTCTTGATGCGGTTCTTCAATTGCTCGCCCTGGAAGAAGGCCACGAAGACGGTCTTGTAGATGGGATGACCGGTGGCTGGATCGTTTAGTGGATCATCCAGATCGGAACGCTTCAGGAAGACATTGCCACGAGAGATGCGCCAAAGCATTCGCTCGAAGGCGAACACGCGCTCCCGGTTGATGACACCGGCCACAAAACCAAGACGGCCACGATGCTGCTGGGCAGTGGTCTCATCAATGCCGGTGGCACCGCCACGATTGGTCGAGTCCAAGTTAAGAACCTCCTGATCGGAAAAGAATCCCTGGGTGTTCTCCAGGACCTTGCGCAGCTCCGTCAACTCCAGATAGTTGGACTTCATGTTCACCTCATTCTGGGCCAGCTCGATCATCTCCGATTCGGTTTTCTCTAGATGAGCCTCCAGATCGATAATCTCGCGTGGATTCGGAGCCCTTGGAATGTCATCCTGAATATCGGGCAACACAATGCCGTCCTTCTTGATCTCCGTCTCGATGTAGCGGATCTTGCGCTCCAGCTCATCGCAGCGACGCACCTCGGTCACGAACTTCCGCTGGAATGCGTTTACAGTGACGTTCAACTAGAGGGAATAATCAAGGGATTAATAAACGACACTTCTCAAAGATTCGCCATGTTGACTTACATCGCGAAACTGCACACAGCCGGTTTCTCCCAGCTCTGACACGGAGGTATAAGCGGCCTCTGGTTGTATAAACATCTGGCAAAGTGCCATTTCCTCACTACGGAACATGTCCCCCATCTTGGCGACTTTTTAGGTTCCCCTGCAAAAGGAGGAGAAGAAGGAGGAGAAATGGACGGGTTAGTTCGAAACATTCCGCAGACATGCAATTAAAAATTAAAATAGACAAAAAGAATAAAAGACCAACACGACGACGGAGACGACGTCGTCATTCGGTTTGTGATTTCTTCTCTTTCACTTTTCCAACGATGACATCCCATTCCCAATGGTTTCTATGGTGATTTTTTTCGGGGTGTCTGGCAGCGTATCGTATACGATAAACTATATGCTACCCACGCTATATAGTATATATATACAATAATTTGTACATACATACATATGTACATCCACAAATGCGTAAGTTTAATTTATTTATTTATTTACGTAGTTTCTTTTGTCTTATGCGAGGCAATTACTCGATTTTCAGACGATTTTCCATATGGTGAGAGAACTTTGGCAAAGTCATATGGTGACTTGAGACAATTACGGAAACGTATAAATTAAAACCAAATAAATTCTACAAAAAAATCGCCATGCACATGTCTACGCTTAGTTTTCAAATATATTTGAGTCACGTTTTAAACCCATAAAAAGTTTGAGTTAGCCTTTAATTGAGTAAGAAGAAAAACCCGATTAGGTTTTACTTATAATTAGAAAAAATAAACAGATTACAAAAACCACAAAATAATATTTTCAAATGTTATTCGGAAAAAACATTTCCTATGAAAAGTAAACCTATTTTGTTGCATTGAACTGGCTTACTCAATTTTTATCTAACTATATGAATAACTTAAGATTAGTCATCAACGAATAAAACTTATTCCAATATTTATTTAGAAAAAATCGGTTAAGTTTATCAGAGTTCAACAAAAGTTGTTATCACACTATGTTCTATTTTAAGTGCTGGAAATGGACTTGATATGTCAAAAACTAAGAGAAGTTTCGAAACGGATGATGTTGAACGAAATAACATTGTTTGGATTGGTTAAACAAATTAACTGATAATTATACTTTTATCAAACGCTGTCAGACCCATATGCAAATACACTGTTAGTACTCCAGAATCGGCGGCACTTACATAGATAATGCAGGAGATTAATGTTTTTGATTTAATTAGGGCGCGAAAATGTGACGCATTGGGGCTAGGCATGGGCATGGCACATGGCCATTGGCATTTGGCTGTGGCAGTGGCTGGACACGGACCTGGGCTCGGCAGAAATTTCGCCGAAAATGTACACACAGACATCAAGGTTCGTTGTGACATCATCACCATTCACCATCACCAGTCAACGACACATGGAGGCGACACAAACGACGCTGGCGCAGACGTTGACGTCGCACATTATCGAACTTTAATGGGGCCCCCGGACCCGGGGAGAATATTAGCTTTTGCTTTTTGCCGTAGATATAAAACAAAAAAAAAATAAAACATACGATGTACTATGTACATATGTATATACATATAGTGGCGCGTTGAAATCATTTGTAAATTCGCTATTGGAATAATGGGCGCCTGTCGGCATTGCCATAACGTGTGAACGATATATAATGATGATGTTGGGGATAGTCTCTGTTTGGCCAGCAGCCAGAAGGTGTAGAATAAAATAAAACAGTACCACACCACAGACTAGTACCATACTGCACTTCTTCTCTCCTATTCCAAGAAACAAATACATTGTACATATGTATGGATATGTACATATGTATATTTATTATTTGTGTTCGCTCAAAAGCACAGTCATAGCTGAGCATTTCAAGTCGATTTGCTCTTTATCGCCTGTTGCTTTTTGTTTACATACATATTGATAGCTCAGCAATAAAAGAATGCCTTAGGGGAATGTCTCAAGCATTTTTCGCTTACTTTGCACTTTTTAAGAAATATTCCCTTTGCACATAAGCACATACCATAAAGGTCCATAAAAGTCAGACTGTACTTTAAAGTACATACATACATACATATGTGTTAATATACATACATACATATGTATAGTGATGCATTTATCGCACAGTTGTTTATCACACTAGCAAATGACCTTCTAAAAATAGATGCAATATTGAATTAAAAAACTTTATAGCGTATATTATTAATCAATTGTCGGGTCATTAAATGAAACAAAAAAAAAACATACATATGTATGTACATCCACCGAAACTTGGAAAATTTGCCGTCCAACTGTTTGAATAAAACTTTTTTATTGCATTATAAATGGGAGGAAATTGGCGTGTGCCTAAACAGGAGCGTCAAACAATAGATATGTATGTATGTACATATGTATGTTCTTTCTGGCCACGGTTATGACTTTAACCATATACTATTTATAGTGCAGAGTCATAATATAGTGCTTGAATTTCTAATTAAGCTATGGGGATTTCCGTTCCTTTGGCTACGCTTACAAGGCATAAGCTTCATGGACACTTCTAATGTAATTTTGGGTATATTTTTAAGGCATTTATGTACCCATAAACACGCACATAGTTAAGAGCACTCTAAACTTTAATTATTTTAAAAGAAATTCTTTAAAAATCCGTAACCGGGAACTAAAGAATTCTACCTATTACATTGATGACTTCACCTTAAATAACCTCAAAGATCCATCATGGACGGAATTATATACATACATACATATGAATTATAGGGTTAGAATATAATACCTTAGCAACACTTGTATTTCAAAAGCTAACCAGATTATATTCGATTTTGAAATCTTCATGAGGTCTTTGAACCTTGCATATGTATGTACATATGTATGTATGTACATAAATATATAGAGATGACTGTATCTATGTACATACATATGTATGTAAGTATGCATAAATGTATGTATGTATGTTATATGTGGGTGTGTATATAATCAGAAATGAATTCCCAATTAAATGGCAATGGCTTCCAATTGTAATTGCAACTTGCCTCGCTAATATTATTGTAAATTTGATTAGCGCACTTTCGTTGGCAGTACTTAATAAATAAAATTCCAATTTTGGAACAAACACACGCAACACGCAACAGCACAGACAAAAAAGCTAACTAAACTGTAAACCAGTTCAACTTCAAAACAACAACTAAACATGCCGTTCGTCGTTTGCTTTTCGCTGGTCTGGTCAATTTCGTGAGTGGACTACGAGGTTCGTGTGACTGTGTGAGGTGGGAGTGTATCAGAGTGTACACGCACACACACCAACACACACACACCTCAAATGTGGGTGAGCCTTAATCACATTTTATCGCACTCAACGAAGGCGATGACGACCCCCATTTGCGGCACGCCCATGTCAGCAGTTAATACAATATCGCTACCGACTAGCCACGACTGAAGTTTCGTTCAATTCAAATACCCTGTAACTACATACTAAGAAGGGTAGACTAATGTGGCTATGTGTACATAAATGTGGCTAATTTAAAATTATCTTTAATCTCCTGATATTTAAAGTAGTCGAAATTGGTACAAAATGTATTTAAAAATTTTGATATTGTATGTCAAATGTACATCCATCATTCAATTTAATTGAATTTTATAATGTGAATATTAATTTACTGAAACATATTTGAAATAAATAAAATTAAGCAAATGCTTTTCATTTTAGTATACATAAGTATATAGACATTTCATTATATTCACTTGGAAAGTAGTTATATGGAACAACAAACAGGGTAACTTTAAGTCACTACTTCAGATTAAAATAATATTTTTTCAGTTTTGTTTGTTTTGCTCTCTTTCCCGTTTGCTCTATCGCTCCGTCTTTTTCAAGGAGAGGGAGAGAGACAGAGAGAGTGCGTTTGTGTGTGTGTGTGCAAGGTTTTATTTGTTGTTAATTTGTACAACTTTTATTTTTATTATTCAGTTTTTCTATAACGGCTCCATTGTCATTGAGGGTGTTGCGGGTAATTAAGAGGCGATCACATTGACTCAACCAGCAGACAGGCTGGCATTAACGACAATTGACAGTTTCAAACGTTCTTTTATTTTCTAAATTACTTTTACATGATGTGACTTCTGTTCTGGCGCCAGTTCTAGGGCGGGGTACATCTCACAGATACATACATACATACATACATATGTATGTACATATGTACACATTTATCATATGACAAGCAGAAACTGCACTGCCTGCCTCTTTGCTGATAAGCTAGGTTAGAATTACATAAGTGGGGGGCTCCACAAACGCTTGAGACTATAATACCGCCGACAAGTAGCCTAAATACTTGAGAACATCTATGTTATTAACGAGTTCTAGATTTTTCATTCATTAAATACCAGGAATACGAAGAGGAAACCAATCAATAAAGTTTGATTTTGATTGATTGTGGTGCTTGTGGAAATTTATGAGTGCCGATGGAGTTATAAATCATAATTAAATGGAATTTATAGCCATTTTTGTGTTTTGAAAAGCTACTTGAGACGACATATTCAAAAATCAAATGCATTCTCTGCAGATATCGCTTTACTCGCCATAAACTGCAAACCCAGCCAAAGATCACATGATAGGCGACGACTACGACGATTGCATAAAACTTAACTCGAGTTCGGAGTACTGGAGAAGTGAGCGTGGCACACAGATACACTCACACTACCACGCTAACGCTCCAGCGCGTAACTGAGAGAGATACACACACCTCGGACAGGTATCTGTATCTGTATCTCTGTCGCTCTGTCTCTGGGCAGGTGGCCAGCTGTCAGAGATACATTTGAGATCGGTGTCCCATGACAATTGAATTGCCACTGGAGAAACGTATCACGTGCGCTGAGAAAATTGCACAATTTGAGGAAAATTGTCTGTTTTGTGAGATTCCTGTCAATAGGCACGCGCTTGAGTAAGTTGTTTTTTTGTTTTTTTCCAAAAACTCTCAAGATCACCTTGAACTCAAACGCCTTTGTATGCGAATCTTTCATTCTCTAGCATATTTTTTGTGTGTTTTGGGTCTTGTATCTGTTTGTTGTTTGCTTACCTTCGCAGCTCCGAAAATGATTTTTATGCCAAAAGAGACACTAGAAAAAGATTCCCCAGCGTACCGTGCGTTAAATTTAGAACTTGTTTTTACCCGTGTTTTGCGTTTGTATAAGTTCAAAAACGATCACGACCGGAGCACGAAAGAATACACGTCTGGCCAGTACCAGCGTTCGCTTGCCTTTAAAAATATTATATCTCTGAGCGACACGTCTGGGGCTATGGGGCTATGATCGCGATGGGGCAGCGAGAGAGATTGTACTATACTGTTGTGGGTGCGGGTGCGCGTGAGGAGCCGTCCAAAAAACCACTAACCCAAAACCGATTTTTTACTCGCACCCACTCTCTCTGAGGGGGGATGTATCTGTATCTTTGTGGTAGGAGCTGGCTCTCTTCTGGGCATGCTAACTATGTATGATCAATATTTTGTCTCTTATCAGAAATCGAAATACAAAAGTCCAACAAAGCCTCAGTCTCAGGCCTCAAGTGCTACATATGTACGTAAGTCTTTTTTGGTTTTCTCGTCCCCCTTTTCATTTAGACACTATCAATTTAAATTAATAACGCTTCAAAATACTAATACCCAGTTCGCTAGATAAGACTCTGTTGATATTGATAGCACTTTGTTTTGGTTTTGTCAGGTTTATAAATGGCTTTAAATTTCCGTGAACGTAACATTGGGGATGACCTGGCAACAAAAATAGTTAAATGTGAAAAATAGTTAACATTTTAAAGAAATCGAATACCAAACATGCTATTTCAATTTAATTTTGAATTAATAAATTAAATATATCTCATTTCACTCCCATTTAAATCAATATTTAAATTTGCCGCCCAATTCGGAACTAGAACCAAAAACGATCCACTACTCTGTAAGTTAACGGTCTCAAATTTGAGACCTCTGTTAGTTAACAGACATTCGTACTCTAAAATGTAAATAAATGTAAAACGAGAAAGAAATATGTCCGTTTTGTGCTGAAAAAACTAATTAAAGTTAAATATTAACTGAAAACAAGCAAAACTCCATGCTTAGCTGAAGTGTTTGAGGCCAGAATACACAGATTTGAACTAGCAAAAGGCTGTAAGTCCAAGTTAACTTATATTGAGAGAATACCAATACCCATTGTGGAAATTTTCATAAACTTTTAATCCTGGATTTCAATTCGCGATTGACTGAAAACTACTATAAAGTTCAAATTTATAATTTAACCAGGTGCCGGCAATTACGAGTGTTTACGACAATAAGCTTGAACATGGCCACACTTCCGCCGCGAAAGAATCAAACGCCAACTAGGATAGGCATATCCAAACAGACTCCACTGCAGACCCTGCTCCAAATGGGATTCCCAAGGCATAGAGCGTGAGTACCAAGATCATATAGGTTTGGCTGTGTGACAAACCTCCATTCCATCTGTCTAAATACGGTAAAAAAAAGAAGCGCCAATTATTGATTTTTTTTTACGCACTTTTGATAGCGAAAAGGCTTTGGCATCGACGGGTAATCGAGGTGTGCAAATTGCCTCCGACTGGCTGTTGGCCCATGTGAATGATTCTTCGTTGGATGAGTGTACGCCAAGGGAATACATCATATACGCTTGCCCGACAGGACCATTCCTCCATCAGCTGGAGGAGTTCTGGGCAAAATCGCGCCAGGTGTGTGGCTGGAATGGTGCCCATAACTACGTGCCGCACATAACCCTAGTATCCTTCTTCAAGGTAAGTGTATCCGTCTTTTACATAGCAATTTTATCTCTAAATTTGGGAGTTTAATTTCTCCAGGCACCTGACGAGTGCTCCCTGCAGTTATCCAAGGCTCTCAAACAAGTGGTGGACATGACGGGGGCTCTATTGGATCGCCCCTTGAAACTGGAGCCGTACATGAGCCAGAACTTTATGGGCTTCTTTGTGGCCGAAGAGGATGCCAACTATTTGAAGCGCTTGGCGCTGCAATACGTCAAGGAGGTTTCCAATTCAAGTATGCCCGTGCGGTTAAATGTGATTTCCGTTTTGGTTGCACTGTTTGGGTTTATTTTTGTTTTGGTTATCTACTTATTTCGGTTGAGTTCTTTTGGTTTTCGGAGTGGCTTACGGTTTCGTTCTACTTCTATCTCTCCAACCACACACACAAAAACTAATCGCTGGCAATGGATGTTTGCGTTAAAAATGCACAGTCATAAGCGATACGTATGAGCAGCTGGACGCCATTGTCGCATGCTTTCCCTGGTGCGGAGCAGTCTCTTCTGGCACACGCTGCATTCCGCGCAGCAGTCGATGTAAGCACTGACGGGTGGGGGGGTGTCAACTTTTAGAATTTGTTTCGTCATTGGCACTAACACACACACGCACACACATCATTCACATAACTAAAAACCATTAAACCCGTAGATACTCTATGCATGAACTCTCACTGACTCACCAACCTCACTCAATTCGATTCGCTTATCTATATAGATGCAATATTCACAGAAATCATTCAATGACTTGACAAATATATATTGTACATATATAATAGAGCACTTGCCACAATTGGCATTTTAGTTGTCGATCGTTCCTGCTTGAATGCAGTCACTAATATAGTCTACCATATACCCGTAGCCATTTCACTCGAGCCACACGTAAAGAGCCTGCACCTGACGCTCGCCTACCAGTTCCCGCAGGCACAATTC
This sequence comes from Drosophila sp. 14030-0761.01, assembly GCA_018150735.1. Lineage (NCBI taxonomy): Eukaryota > Metazoa > Arthropoda > Insecta > Diptera > Drosophilidae > Drosophila > Drosophila sp. 14030-0761.01. The sequence goes on from JAECWO010000037.1 coordinate 646,961, forward strand.
AATGCACTGAAAGCACTTGTGGAAACACTTGACGCCGGCTGCGCCTCCAACTGGGAACTGCGCCTGTACTCACGCGATCCACGCCTCGCCACCAAACAAGTTAACCACCTACCACCTAGGATTGCCATCGGTCGAAAGAGAATCTAACTGCTCATTAACTTATTTTGCAGGTGCAGAAAGTTGTCTATCCCCACAATCCACATGAAACGGATGAGCTGGAGCTGCGCATTGGCGACTTTATATACTTAAATAGCGACGTCGTCGATAATTCAAGCGACGGTTGGGCCGAGGGCATCTCGTGGCTCACTGGCAGCACTGGACACTTGCCCGTCAACTATACAGAGCGCACTGCCGAGTCGGACGCCTGGACATTGCATCGCGTTGTACAACTCTCAAAAAGTGTCTCCTCCTCTTTAACTTCGGCCGAGGATCTTGACATTGTAGACGGCCGCAGCATATCCACAGAACCTGAGGAGCGACAGCGGGAATTACAACAGAGTAGGCCAATCCTATCATGTCTTTATCTTTTACTTACTTTTGATTTTCTTTTTTAGGCTTAACACATCCGGAGATTATTGAGGGATCATCTTTTGAAGAGTCCGAACAGAGCGTGGAGAAGTATTTGCAACAAACATTAAAGCCCTGTTTGGAATTGCCGTCGGTGCAGTTGCTCAACAATCATAACTTGAGCCATCAGCATAATCCTCACACGCCCACAATTGAAATAACCACCAATATGTCTTCCAGCTCAATATCAATGTCCAAGCAGGGTGTGGACGAGATAATGGTGGAGCCGCCACTGGCACAGCCGCCGCGTCCTGATGACACACTCAGCGTGCATTCAGATCACAATTCGCTGCTCTTAGATAGCTCACAGGCAAAAAATCGAAAGATTTACATTATGAGGCATGGAGAACGTGTTGATTTCACCTTTGGCACTTGGATACCCTACTGCTTTGATGAGTTTGGCAACTATATGAGAAAAGATCTCAATATGCCCAAGTCTCTGCCACGGCGAAAGAACAGTCCTGAGGGCTGGCAAAATGATTCTCCGTTAACCAACGTGGGTCTTTACCAGGCACAGCTTATCAGCGAGGCTTTGTTCGAATCAAAAGTGCAGATCGATCATGTCTATTGTTCACCTTCGTATCGCTGCATCCAGACCTGCACCAGTGCTCTGGAAGGACTGAAATTGTCGGGCAAGCACAAGATAAAGCTTGAGCCGGGCATGTTCGAGTGGATGGCCTGGTATCCGAATGGAGTGCCCGATTTTTTGACCAAAAGCGAACTGATCGAGGCCAAGTACAACATCGATCTGGACTATGAGCCCGTACAGCCGACTGCTGATCTAACCGCTCAGCTTAAAGAGTCCACTGAACAGTTCTATACACGAAATCATGATGTTTTGTTGCAGCTCCTTGAGCGAACCAGTAAGTAGTTTAGTAAATCCACATCCAAACAATTTTCACATGCTGTTATCCATTTTAACTCAAGCTGGAAACATTCTTGTGGTTGCCCATGCAACTACCCTGGACACTTGCTCTCGTCAGCTGACCGGGGGAGCTGCTCGCAGCACCAATGAACTGCGTCAAGTTATACATAAGATTCCCTACTGCAGTCTGGCCACCGTGGAACAAGTGGATGGAGTGTGGAAGCTGGTGGAACCTGAATGTCTACCGGTGACACACTCAAAGAATCCACGCTTCGAGTGGAATGCGCTATCGACCACCTAGTGCCAGTGTTTGGAGCAGTTTCAATGCAAGCATTGAGACTGATTGATAGAATGATGAGACACTACACACTCACAGACACCCACTCACAAACACAACACACGCTGATTGCTTAGTTTTACTATGTTACTCGGAAGTGTATCCAGTTACTGCCATATAAATTGAAATCTATGTAGATACAGTTATATATACAGAGCGCCCGTGCTTATACGCATATTTAAGCACACTATACATTGATATATATATATTTATAAATATATAGAGGTACACTTCACGCGTTTATACACGGTTTTGATATATATTGATAAAGGACATATACAAATCATATGAGAAATCTTTATTATGCTGCATGCTTTGCCATTAGCCCAGTGTGTTTAAGCGTTTCTTTTGCTTAGCGATCTATAGAGGATATATCTATACTTACACACAAATACGTACACCATACTTACTTACATATGAGCCATTGCTCGCTGCTTTAACTTACTTTAGCTTGGCCTGTTATTAGATTAGTTCGATTGTTAGCATATTTTTTGTATTAGCCTTTGCTGCGTAACGCAGTCTCATTTACATTTACAAATACACAACCACAAACAAGAGGCCGAAATCTCACCAGCCAAGAGATAACCCAATACGTAAAACTCTTTAGAGATATCAATTAGTCTTAGAAGTACAAACTCTGATGTAGCAACGCACAACAATTATGGAACAATAATAAAGATTAAATATACAAAACAACCATAAACATGCAAATTAACTAATTAATTATCTATATAATGGCATATAAAAGTTGGTATATTTTTAAAAGTTCTTAAAAAATTATAAAGTTTTGGAAGTAGAGGAATACCGGAATTCTAGTTCGTATTCGTTTGTGGTTTGGCTTGAGGTTTTAATGAAAATATAAATAAAATTTCTTTATCTTTTGATGTCATATTTCTCTACAATTTCTTTTCATGTTGGAAATAAAATATTTATATAAACCGAAAAGGGAAGAAACATATGAAACACTCAAATATTTATATCTCTTTATGCAATATTTGCAACAAAGACAAGCAAACCATAATAAAATTAAACGATATAGATCGAATTTCGCATTGTCTGGCACGACTGTGGATGTCGATTTTTATTTATTGCGCATTGAATTAGAATTAGTAATTATAATTTGTTGTAATTGTTAAAACTATTAATATAATTGTTGAACGTTTTTTGTTGAATTATATATATTATTTTGTATTGATTCTGCAATATATATATATATATGTTCTATATATTTTGTTTAGTTTGTAGGGTTTTGATTTAAATTTGAAATCCAACTTGGTGGCCACAATCAATAGAAATGAAATCTAACGAACTTTAAGAATTACAGCTTAGGTTATACATGTTTTATATAGACGGTAAACATACCGTGCTCGTCTCAAATTGCTTTAAAATGTGCCGCCTTTAGATGGAGATTTGCAGCAATATTAAGTATATTAAGCATTTAACTTTAAATGTAAACAAAATTGCGATAAACTTTACGACACTTTCTATGTTCTGCTGAGGAGGAGGAGGCGAATTTGAGGTTATTTAAAACTCGAGTTAGGCAAGCGTGGCGAGGCCAAGCTGAGAGCGGCTGCTTAGGGGAAGGGCAACATGCGGGTAAGCAATCCAACGCCCTGGCTCAATTCAAAGGCCAGTAGCAGCAGGAGCACAACGATCACCACGCCCGCCCTCAGCCAGGATCATTGCCGCGCTGCCGGCTTTTCTAATTGTTAGCACTGCACCTTGCCAAATTGGACGCCACGGCGATCCAAGTGCTCGCGATACTCCTTATACTGCATTTGGATCTCCTGCGAGCGATAGCGGGTCAATTTGATGGACTTACGCATCTCCTGGGTAATGGCAGCCCGATAGCCGCCCTTGCGAAGCAATGAGTCAATGGTTTGCAGCTGATCCCAGCCTTGTTCGGTGGCCACTTGCGGTAGATAGGTGGCTGTGCGCTTGCAGCCGCGCTCCGTGAGGAATTCTATGCGTATGCCATGGACACCAAGCTGCCAATCCAGATGGCCTTGAGCCTCCTCGAAATTCTGTAGTATAGAGACAGAGACAGTCAGACGGGGCAGTTCATCGCGCGAGATTGGTGCAAAACGAGAGTCCTTGAAAGCGCTGGTTAGGGCATACTCGCGCAGTCCGTTATGAAGTTCCATGGCACTGAAGGTTCCGATGCAGCCGCGCAATCGCTTGTCACGTCCAATCTTCCAGGTAACAAACAAGGGGTAAGCATCGTTACTGAACATGGGAACTCCAGGCCCATCGATGTTGTTCAGCTCGCAGTCGAGAACCTCGAAACAGAATAGACACATATCCGGCACCGCCACACTCTTCATTCCATGCCCATTAATATACCGCTGGGGATGATGAACCATCTGCTGGTGCTGATGCTGGTACTCATCGCCATTCGACGAGGAGTGCTGCGCCTGCTGCTGCTGGTAGTTATTGTAGTGGGAGTTGGACATTTTCAAGTGCTGATCCGCTATGTTTTAATCTACTAATTACGATAATTTTTTGTATAATTATGTTTATAATTAATGGCAGTGCACGTTGATGATCTAGGTTCAATTAACATAAGATAACAACGCCAATTCACACTTCCTAGCATGCAAAACAAGACGCCAGCCAAGCGAGTATCTCTCTCTGTCCAATGTGTCTCTCGTTCTTGAGGATTAAGCTGAAAGTCCATCAACATTTCAATACATAAACGAAAAAAATTGTTGTTCCCTTTGTTTTACCTTAACAAAGAGGTGATCGGTCAATCTGGCTTATCTGCCCTGGTTTCTGCTCTTCTCTCAGATGCCTTCACTACTGCTGCTGCTGCTTCACCTGCTCTGCTCTTTGTTGCTGTTGGTCACGTTCCAATCCAGACATTGGCTTTCCTCCTAGTCCCTTGGCTGCCGTCGTTTTGACTGCTAGCTCATAAACACAACATCGAATCGCTGCTGTGGGGTGCTCCGTCGTCTGTGGACAGAATAGAATTCGTAATAAAGCGATTTGTTAGTTGGTGGTTCTTGGTTGATTTCAATCAATTTCCCATCCATTTGTGCGATCTTCACCTTTTCGCGTTTATTGCTATCTCATTGCCTTACAAAGTGACATGGGCAACGGGTGCGGGTGTGGCGGTAGAAGAGATAGGAGACGACAGAGAGAAAGCAGTCTGATTGCTGCATTTATTCCAATTCCTCTCTTTTGGGTTCCCACTTCCCACTCTCACTCCACTATCTTTTTAATTGCTCTTTGTTCACATTCAGTGTTGCTTATTGCACTGGGACAGCCTTTCTCTAGGATGCCCAACTTCGATTTATTAATCACCCCCACACGCCCATCCAACAGCTTATGCAGCATATATGCTAGGCTATCAAGAATTATTAAAGTTTCTAGCTACATTTACCTTTTATTAATGTAAACAAATTTGTACACTTTTTTATGAGATAGCGATGAGCGTTACGGACACACCAAAGTAGCAGTCGCTGTTATCGCCGTCCCGTTATCACGATCCTTGCTATTTCGATTAAATTATCGATTGCACTTTGGTATTTATTACTAATCGATAATCATAACAAATTGCATCGCAATTTTTTATGATTCTGTAAAAACAAAGTGCATTAAAATGGCCCTAGCAAATGTTTTGCTACTTAGCCAGATCGCTGGCCATGTTATCCTGTTCATTTTATCGCTGTGTATTGTGATTCCGCTGTTTATAAATCTTGATCAGTTCTGGTAAGCGAGAATTACTTTTCTGTTCTATTCTTTATGACAACAATGGGGAGGGCTTAAATAAGGGCACTCCCCATTAATTAAGAGGTCTATGTATAACTAATGGAACTTTCCCTTTTAGTGGCCACTGCCTCCTCTTTACCACTGGAAAATGGCGTGAAGAAGATGGCATGTTTGATGTAAATTGGGCATCTAATGGTTTCTGCAACTTTCCACTAATCACAGGAATTTTTCTGCTCATTATCTCAATAGTCCAGATCTATCGGTAGGTTTATTGTTGTTCCCGGTTTGAATTGATAGATTCATGTTGTATTTTCATATCCTACAGATATGCCCGCATGAAGGAGGAGGCTTCGTTCATAGCGCTTTTCATTGACGTCGTTCTTGGTATTTGGATGTTGGCCATGTCGATTTTGTCGGCCATCTTTATTACTCTTGGATTTATTGTCTGGTGTGATGGCATGACCGAACGCTTTCCTTCATGTGAAACATCAGCAGGACAAAATATTATTCGCGGCGATACGGAAAAAATCAACACTTCGGGATTCTACATTGAAATGGGAACCACACAGGTAAGGTACACACCTCACCTGCCCTTATTCATCATAACTAACAATAACTTTGTTTCTTTTGCAGTTTGGTGCCTGGGGATCGTTTGCAATTTCTGTGGGCATTGGTGTTATTGCCTTGCTGAAGCTAATTAACAATCATCAAGTGCGCAACATCAAGGTCTCCATGTATTTGGAGCGACAACGTTTGGTCAATCAGCATAGTCAACAATTTGATGGACGCTCAACGCCTCCAATTGTCGCTGATCATTCCTCTGACTCAGAACAGAACAAATAGTAGCCATTTGACGTCGTTAATCAAGAGTTAATCGTTCTTTACGTATTTCTCATCATTTGTCTAATTATCGTAATTTGTCATTTAATCTTTGTTCTAATGCTGGAGATTGAGGCACGACAGATGGAGAGTATTATTTAAGTTACTTACGTGATATGTATATACTTTATTCTTACCTATTTATATGTTCCATGTTCAATACACATAACGAATACAATATGATTATACAAAAGCTAACCCATAAGAGAACATATACTTACTTACATTCTGGGAGACTCTGTTGTGAATTTTTCAATCGGTAAAGATTCTATTCGTTAGACTTTCTTTATACGAATTTTAATAATGATAATCGGATTTTTCCTTATATCAGAGTTTTCAAAACTTTTCTAATAAGTATAGAGCTTTCCGAAATGTCGTCTCTTCCACAAGGAAAAAGGTAAATCTCAATTCTCCCTAGAAGTATGTTACAAAAAGTTTTTTTTGCGATATGCCCCAATTTATTTGTCGGATTAGAAAAACTAAACATTTTTATTTACCCCCTTTAATCCGGGCCCCAATAATTGAAAAGCGATTTTCAAATCAATTTTGTTGTTATGTCAGTTACATTTATTTTTGCAGTTATTTTTCCGTTCGTGTCTGTATTTCCTCTTTGGTTTCATTTTCTTTAGTTTACTTTTGTATGTCACAAGAATATCGGATGTAAGGTCAAACGGATTTTGGGTTTTTGGTTTTTCATTTCGCATTTTGCATTTTTCATAGACTTTAAAGCGACGCTATTGTACATTTTACATTAAATTCCATATTTGCATGCGTAGTCTGTTTATTTTGTTTGTCATTTGTTTAAAACAATTTCTTGCACTTTTGTTATCAACTTTATTCATTCATTATTTTGCCTGCATATAGAGTTTACTTTTAAATGTGGAGCAAAAATGGTGGAAATTTACGTTTGGTTGTTAGAGAAAAATAGTTACTTGTACATTTAATGGGTGTATATTTTTTGTTGACTTTTCTTTTCTTTGCTTTGCTTTTGCGTTTCCTGCATTTTGGATTTGCATTTCCATTGAATTTCTCTGGCATTCATGAAACAAATTATGTATTTGGCTCTGGAATTTTCACGGATTTGTTGTTTTTGGTATTTTTTTGGTTTTTCTCTTTCATTTTTTTTGTTTTATATATTTTTGGTTTTTGCTTATAATTAACACTACATCAATGTATTTACTATAATTAGTATTTTTTAGTTGTTGTTGTTGTTGGTATTCTTTTTGTTGGTAATTATGTTTTGGATTTCTTTGAATAGCATATTATAGTAATTTCTTTTTGTTTTTTGTTTTAAACTTACCCTAGCATTTTGGTTTTTTTTTGTTTTTGGTTTTTTTTTTTTTATTTGAAATACATTTAAAAAACATAAAGAAGGTGGTAAAAAACGTTGTTGTGTATTCTTGTTCTTTGTGTATTCTTGTACGAAATAAGAAGGATAATTCAAATCTCCTGCGAGCTGCAATTTAAATTGCTAGTGGCTAATCGATTCGAATTAATATTCGAATAAAGTTTTTAACGAGTGCCTCACGCCTCTGGCGTGTATTTTAAAGCAGAGAGCTATGTAAATTGGGAAATGATTGTTTTTCTATACATTTTTTCGTATTTTGATTTGTAGTTTTTTGGCGTGTGTCTTTGTGTGAGTCCAAAAGTTGGCTAAAATAAACAATAAAAACTTGATGTTTCTGTATGTTAGGGGAGAAACAAAGAATTGGCATTTGACGCGCTGGTTACATAGCCATCTGCTTTAGACGTCTGGGTGTGGCACTCGCTGATTAAGTCACAGAAATCGTTTGGTGTGTTCTGATTAACCCCAAGCACTGAGCCCCTTAATTGCAGCTGGTCAAGGTGATTTGCTGAACATAATCATGTGTGGGTGTGTAAGAGAGTGTGTGTGTGTGTGATAAGCTCATATTGAATTTTGTTCTTCTTGTTGTTTTGACGAACAAAATACGTAAATGGCATGTGAATTGTAGTGTATGTGTTGGATGGACACTGTTATGCGATTTCCGTGATGTCATAACAGCAGCTAAAGGACATTTTGTATATAAAAGAAAATCTGTCTGCTTATGTGTCTGTATGTTTGGTGCGTGTATGTTTGTGGGTATGGGTGTGAATAGTTGTGGGCGTTCCACACAATTCGCTAGGAACCGGATATTCACGTCCACATCTATTCACATCCACGATGTATAGTGTGTTAGGGATGAGTCGCTTGCGCAAGTGAATATCCGTTTGCATTGGGCAGAACATCCGCATTCGGCCCTTCCCTGTGCGGCTGTATTGTGGATTCTACATAAGATGTAATGTAAAATTAGTTATAAAATTTTCAAAAATTGTTTTCTTTATAAGCGTTTTTAAGTTGAAATTGTAGTTTTCGGATTTTCTTTTCTTTTTGTTTGTTTTCTTTGTTTTGTTTGTTGTTTGTGTTTTTTCTTTGTTTTCTGCGGATTTTGAAAAAATCCGAAAAATGTTTTGTTTTTAGACAAATGCAAGTGAAATATTTGTCACATCCGCACACAGTGTGTGGACGACATTTTATCCGTTTAAAAAATGCATTCGTTATAATTTTTCTTCTCTTTTTGCTTTCTTTGTGTTTTGGTTTTGTTTTGTTTTAATAGTTTTATACATACAACAGCGGAGAAAATTCATACCAATTGCACATTCCAAATTTTGAGTGTTGTTTTAACTATTTTAAAACATTGACTTTTACGTTAATCCCGTTACAATTCGACAGACACATACTTCAACTTATGCTAGGCATAGTCTGTATGCATTTTCCAAAAAATTTTCAAATATCCGTCTATGCGGTATATTGGTTTTGACTTGTCGTACCTGTTGCGTCCCAATTAGTGACAAAACTATGCAATTTTGCACCATTTTTTCCATTCAAGAGAAAAATGGGTACAGTTTCGTAAGAATTTTCCCGCATCTGTTGTATGTATTTTCTCAAGACATGTCCAGGTATGTGTGTATGTGTGTGTGTGTGTGTATGACTTGTTCATATGTCCTTGTCGAGCCATGGACAGATGAACAGGTGCAGAGTTTTTTTGGTTTTTTTGACTAGCTGGTGAGTTTAAGTTCATGTCAAGTGAGTTTTTCTTTTTCTTCGTTTCATTTTGTGTTCATTTCATTTCTGTTAGTTAGTCTATAACAAACAATTCTCTTTTTTTTTTTGGTTTCTTTTCTTTTAACAATTTTGTACTTTTGTTTTGTTTTCTCCTCATACGTAAAACGTTTTCCTGTTTGCGCTATTCTCTCTCTCTTTAACGGTATCACTAATTTGTCTCGGTTGCTTTGCTTACTTAGGAACAAAACGAGAAGGAACATAATTGAACTTGAATTTTCATTTATCTTTTCATTATTCTTTTTGTTTCTTTGGTTTCTTTTTTTTTAGGTTTTTTTCCAGACTATTGCTGAGTGTATGGAATAAAACTTTCTCATCTCATTTTTGTTGTATTTTTATTTTTTTTGTTGTTTTGAGAAATAACGCCTTATCCACTTGCTGAAACTGGAGAGTATTCACGGTTCTATGCATTGTGGGTGTATTGTGTACAGTTGCGCACAGTTTCATTAGTTTATTGTTGTTGTTGGTGTTATAGTTGTTGTTGTTGTTCGAGCTGTTTGAATTTAACGTACTTATTTCAGACTTGATTATGATGAGTGTGTCTAGACTTTGGCATGTGATGGATTCTATTCTTTATACATATTAGGTAGACAGATACATTCAGATAGCATATACATATGTACATATGTATGTACTACTACATATATATATATATTTGTTTTTTTTAATATTTGTATGTATATAAGAGTTAATTTTGATTTGAGCTTTTGATTTTTGAGTTGCCATCGGTTTTTTGACTACGGCTAGGGCTATGGCTGTGGCTGTTGGGTGGGCGTTCTTTTGTGGGTTGAGTTTAGGTGCCTATAAAAAGGCTGGTTCGCTGGAATTAGCACGTTAAATCAGACGCTCGCTATACCATATTCAGAAATCCGTATTATTCGGCCCGCCATCTGCTTCGGCGGCATCGCCGACCTCACCCACACTGGGTGGCAGGGTCAGCGATAGTTGTGGTGTGGCGGAGCCGGCGACGAGCATTGTCGGTTCCGTGTTGCGGCGTTTCATCTTGAGTTTGTTCTTTTTCAACATGGTGGCCTACGTAGGTGACGTTAACATTTAGCGATTATTATTTTATTTTATTCGATGTTTTTTTTTTTTTTTGGTTTTGATTTTGGGTGCACATTTTAGAGTTAGTTCCCAGAAAGTTGAAATTTGAAATTAGCGTCCGGTGCATTGAAAGTGGTTAAAGGATTATTCATAGCATATATATATATATACACATATAAATAAAATAGTATATATTGGATATTTTTTTTATCATTGTTGTGTTTGTAATTGTTGTTGTTGTTGGTATTGGTGTTGGTTATATGTTTTGGTTTTTGTATATCGGAGCGCACAAGATCAAAAAGAGAGATCAATAAGAAAGATAATTGAGTTCGGTTTTTGGTTTGTTCGTTTAACGTAGCGATATAGAAAAATAGAAAGAGATATATAAGAGAGAGAGAGAGAGAGAGAGAAAATCGAGAGTTAACACAAATTAAGAAATATGGTTTATTTGTAGTAATGTATTAACTTTACTTTGGCATTAAATAGTTTTCATAAATTGTTCAATAGCTAAAATGATTGCATACTGCAATTATTTCATTGATTTTCAAAAAGAAATCAAGCAAAATGCAAAATGAACATAACGAAATGAAATATAATAGAGAATATTATTCATTATTTCGATTACAAAAGCTTGCATAAGAAACGAAAACTGATTGAACTTAAAATTAAAGCATTGCATTAGGCGCTTGGCAGTGTGTAGAGAAAATGGATTTTCGTGAGCACACTTTATTAAGGGGCAGCTAATCAAACGGATAGAAAATAGAAAGAATATGAACGAAAAATTTGGAAATAATAAACAGCATAAAGGCGCAAGATTTGCTAGTGTGGTGACTAGTGGTGTAGAAGTGGTTGTGGTGGTTGTTTTTGGTGGTGGTGGTGGTGGTTGTGTTGGTGGCTTCAGTTTTGCTAGTTCAAATTCAAAAGCGGTGGTCACAGTTTTTTTTCAGTTGTGCAGTGGGTGGGCGTTTTTCATATACGTTTCTTTTCTTTTCATTCGGGTGGTTCAGATTAAATATTCTAAGTTGATAGAGCTTTACGACCATCTGTACCTACATATATATGTATGTATGTATTTATGTAGCTGCACAATTCTGTTGCATCTGTTTATTTACAATGTTAAAGTTCAGCTATTTAATGTTTAAAATATTTTTTGTTTTCAAAATTTCTTTTTCGACTTGTTTCGGCTTGTTAAAATTGTTTTCTTTCTTTTTTTTTTTTGGTTTTTTTTTGTACGTATTTTGTTAGGCTATAAGTTTCGTTGGCTATGGAAGATAAGGATTAAGTTGCATTAGCATTGGAGCTTTGTTCTTGTACAAATATTTTTGCTATAAATTGGAAATCTTCTATGGATATGCATAAGTTCTAAGAACGGTTTTCTTTTTGTGTTCTCTGTTACTCGTTACATTTACACGTTACTCGTTACACGTTACACTTTGTTACTATGTATTATTATTACTGTTACTGTTACTGTTGCAATGATGTTGGTTTAGTGCGGCAACTATGGGAAGAAACAGGAAAACCAATATCTCAGCCCGGACGCATAGGCGGAGGCCAAGCTCTAGGTGCTGCCAAAATGAGGCGATGGCAGCGGAGCAACTGACGATGACGATGCATCCTTATCGCCATTCTCATTTGACGATTGTTGTTGTTGTTGTTGCTGCTGCTGCTGCTGTTGCTGCAGTTGCTGTTGTTGTTGCTGCTGCTGCTGCTGTGAGCTTTGCGATGTTACCGACAGACTTAGCACCGCTGGCGATATATGCGGCTCTGTCAGGCGTCGCTTACTCTTCGTTTTCTTCAACATGGTGGCCTAAATGTAGCATAAAATACACACATAGTCAAATGCGACATACATACACATACACATATTGAACGACAAAGACACACACACACACGCATGGATATTCACGCACACACACACAACAGAGAAACAGTTTTTTTTAAATATTTAATTTGTTTTGATTGGTTGGCTGGACTCTCTATCTTCCATTCAATAAACTGACATCAACAAATGAAAGATGCACAACAATTTTGCTCAGTAATGCTGCTAAATATTTAGTTTTACATGGATCGGGTTCGGAACGGGTGTACATATGTATGTGCTCTATGAAATTACAACAAATCCAGGGGGCGGGGGGAGGGCTTTATTAATACTGGACAAAAAAAAAAAATTACATACAAAACACGCATATCGAACACACAGAAAAATTTGCTATTTGACTTAATATTTATGTCAGATTTTTGTTAAAATTTATTTAATTCATATGTTTTTGCTTTAACTCCAAATAGCTCGTAATAATTACAATAATTTGATAAGAAATTTCAACATTTATACCGAATTTTTCAATATGAATCCATCAAGGATGTAATTCTTACATCTTTTATTCAGTCTATTTATCGAATTCGACTACTTTCTGTTCAGTCCGCTTAAATTATCAATTTGGTTTGAGTTTAAAAAGCTATTATAATTCTCAAATTCAATGCTCAATTGGCAAAACCTAATAGAAGCGACATTTCCAAATTATTTACTTCGCTCATAATAATTTAGCTAATATGACTTGGAACAACTAAACTTCATTCAGGAACTGCAACGATTTAAGCCGAACCTCGACGTGTTCTGGGATTTAATCAGCTAAAATTACTTTTAATGGTTCTCATATCCTATCTCAGTCCCAAACTGATTTATTCTCAGAGGGTTACGCAATCAGCTATAAAAGTGTAGCATGCATTTGAGGGCATGACATTTTTTTTTGACAAAACTTTTATGTATAAATTATTCTAATGATAAATAAAACGCTGCTATTAATTGCACTGCATAATATACAATAAATAATGTTGTTGTTGCTGTTGGTATTTTGTATTGCAATTTGTTTATCACGGGGGATGGGTGGGGATGGGTTTTCTCTTCTCAAGAAGATTATGTTAAAGCAGAGAGTGGCAAAGAGATGGAAACAAAATTTGTAAAAATAAATTGAACCAAGGCTTCTGTGGAGGAAACGGTGCTTAAGTCTTATAATGAGCATTTGGATAAGGGGAAAAAAAAACTTTTGCAGAGAAAAGAAAATTGGGAAATTCTTTTTCCTCTTAATCATAAGAAGCGGGCATGCTAAGTATGTATAATAAAAAGTAACAATTGGGACATGCAAGCACAGTGGCCAAAAGTAGATAGATAGATAATGACAGTCTTACCTTCAAAGCCGATTTTAGGACCACAACATCTCCAGGACTTTGTATCCACGGCTCGCCATCGACCTGTACGGGCATATCGGTATTCAGATGTATCTTGATGTGGCCACCCTGCGAGGAGAAGAATTCCCATTAAATTGAGTAGGCGAATAGTTTAGTTTTTTTTGTTGAACTCACCTGTGCTATGCGCATGGCCGTACGTATACCCGATTGTATCTGGCCCAGGTGGACAACACCAGTGACTCCAACCACCTCTAGCATGCCATCGTAGTGGTTCGGTGTGCTGAACTGATCATCCTTATCGGGACCCCAGGGATTGGCACCGCTGCCCCAGCTAAAATGAGAGTCCCAGCAATGTGATTGAGGCTTGAGAGTCTCGAATTTGACTTGATTACCTTAGTATATTCAAGATAATGATGCCGTCAACTGGTGGCAAATCGACCACTTTGCCATCGACTTCCAAACGCAACTCCTTGTGCAGATCTTTGACCGTCTTGCGGCCAACAATCTTGCGCAGACCCATCTTCACGTAGTAGCCCTTGTTGCGGAGACGCGAATTGAACTGATTGGGATTCTCTTCGCGCGCATTGTGGAAGTCCAGGCAGAGATCGGCATCGATGCCAATGCCAAAGTAGTTATTCATGACAAAGATCTGGGAATTGTCCTCGTTTTGTGCGCCACCTAAAGGGTGGAAGAATAACATAAAGTTTGATTAGCCGCGTCCCGTGTCTCTCGCAGCTCACACATCCATTTATGGCATAGAACATTCAGTTTACAACATCGAGATGGACATATGGGCCAATTAATGGTTTACCCTTCGCCGCTTTGGTGTCTGAACTGGGCATACTTTACCTCTGCAGCAGTTGGCCACACTATTTACACAGATTTGTACTTAATCCTAAATCGGACATGCAGTTCTTAGTTCTATATCATCTATACACATCGAAACTAAACAGCATTTATCATCAGATACCAATTGTGGGGTAGATTATCTTTTTGTTTTACACTGGTTTTTGGGGGTTTAAAGGCTTTCAGTCAGCCTGTTGGTGGATAGTTTTACAGGTTTCTTTTTTTTTGTTTTGTTTTTTAGGCATAAGATAATATGATACAGCATTAAGCCACAAAAAAAAAAACACAATTCAAATTACAACGAGTACGGGGGAACGCACGGGTTTTCGGGTGGTTTGATTTGATTGTTAGGTGGGGGGTGGGCGGGTGGTGGGTATTGGATAGACAATATATTTAATGGATATAGTAGTAGTAGTTGAGAATATTCGTGTAACGGTTAAGAGAACGTAAAGAATTTTGGAACACCAAATGACCTGATATATCACTCGATGTCAGAGCCGGTAATTGATGATGCTGATTGGTTTGTTGCGATAGATGTGCTTGGTGAGCCTTCTTCTTCTTACCGGTTGTTTGCGAGGGTGCCTTCATGGCCGGCTCTTCGGGCTTGTCCTCCGGATGGAAGACAACGGTCCAGCGATCCAGGCGTATCTCTTCGGCCTCGATGACATCCCGCAGCAAATTCAATGGATCCTCGCCACCGGTATAGCCGGATCCCCAGCAAAGAACGCGTGCCAAATCGTTGCCTAGCAATAGTTAGGAGGGTTTTTGTTTCACACACTTAGTCTAGGGCGGGGGAGGAGGATAACATCTCGAAAATTCACTTACCCGTGCCCAATGGAACTATAGCGCACGGTGGGCTAGAGCACTCCGAGTCCTGGCCCACATTGTCGAGACATTGGAGTACCCAACCGATGGTTCCATCGCCGCCGCAAACAAGAATCTTATAGTTCGTAATCTGACGGAATACGTAGAGACTGAAACGAGTTCCAAGCAAACGAATGAGCAAGAGCAAATTAGATGATCGGGTGTCTGGGCTAGTTACCCCGGCAATGGTCCACCGTTGTCCAAATCGAAGACCTGATACGGGTTCAGTAGTTTCCTAAAGCTCGATATCAACTCAAGGCCCTGGCATCCGCCCGACTTGACATTGACAAACACGAGCAGAGGCCTCACATCCGAAGGAACCATGCTCGGCTCAATATTGGGCAGCAGCAGGACCAACAGTTTCTTGTCCTCGATAATTGTCTCCCGAAGGTTGTAGAAGGCGCGAACCTGCGGATGAGAGGAGGGCGGGGTCAGTTGAGTGAAAATTAATTGGGAGCGTTAGATGTCCAACTTACCGCTTTTTGCGCGTCCTCAAAGGTGAGGACCACCGATCCATATTCGTAGTAGATGGGTCCAATGCTGATGAACTTGTTCTCATCCGTGACGTACTTGTTGAGAATCTGCTCATAGTTTCGCTGCGAGAGTCCTGTCGGTAGGTTGCCCACGAAGAGAGCAATGTTGGGTCCATGGGGATCCTGCTTATGCTGCATGTAGAAGCGCATTAGTTCCATTTGACGTATAGAGTCCTTGCCCAGTTGCTTCGTTATATCCCACGGGCGTTCGTTCCATGAGAGTATGCGCTCGGTGACGCCACGATCGAGGAGCACCTCCGAGCATCTAGAGATTAGAGGAGTAATTAGTTGTGAGTAAGGTGAGCAGGGGAATGCAACTCACCTATAGTCCTGTATCTGGTTATCTTGTAGTCCAAACTTGTCCAACGCATCTCGTATCAAGTCCTTAATAACTGTGCTATTATCTACAGGAACACTGACATAGGGATCCTCCAGTGAGCATTGCAGTTTGCCAGGATACACACGCACATAGCCCTTGTCCTTGTCGTGAAACCGAAGGTACATGGCCGGTCGCTTGCCCTCCAAGTGCGTCAAATTGAGCACCGGAGTGGGATCCAGTAGCGGAGTATCCTCCATGCCGGGTGCTGCATACAGATCGGTCAAGTAGAAGGCCTGCGGATCGCGCAGGATGTGGAAAGCGCGCAGAGCGGTGGTCAGCAGCTGCTCCAGAGTGTAGGTGCGTTGCACAATGATCACCCGGTACTGTTGGCGTCGGAATGAATTGTTGCCATCGAATACCTTGATCATCTCTGTGGTGAATGGGTGCGAATGGGTAAGCAAATCCAAATGCAATTGTATTCCAACTTACCTATATCCTTCTCCTCACGCTCCTTGTCCTTCTTCTCTTTGTCCTTCTCCGACTTGTCCGATTTGTGGCCGGCAGAGTCGGGCCTGTAGTGCGAGGAACTACCCCCTCCGCCTCCGCCTCCGCCACCAGCACCACCACCGCTCGGGGTTCCACCGCTGCTCTGGCCATGAGCGGACTCGGTTTTGCTGGCCGACTCTTCATCCTTGAAACGAGGAGTATCGCCGCTGCTGAATTCCTCGGAAATGCTGCGTGCTATGGGATCAGACATGGACATGAGTTACTTGAGCAACTCCCAGCTAAATGGCATGGAGCCGTAGCGGGTTTTAGTAGTAGCAACTGAAGCAATTCCGGGGTTAGACATGAGCATGCAGTTATTGGAGTGTAAGTGAGAGTCTTGGGTGACATGATGCGAAATGGTGCGATCGTATGGCATGTACGGGATTAGATGGTTAGCTGGTGTTAGTGGGGGATTAGCGGGATTGGCGCCAAACTAAGGGCAAACGGAAATGGAAACGGAAACCGAAAAACCATAACCAACAAAACGGAAAACAAAACAAAACAAGTTGTTAGCACTAAACTAGAAACAAGTCCGAGAACTGAACTGATCTGACCCAGCGCCAACTGTTTTGCCAGTTGGAGCATGGACGCAGTACTGGCTATCGGCCATGGGCTGTTAGAGAGAGAGAGACAAAGAGTACACAAAGAGAGAGACAGAGAGAGAGAGAGAGAGAGTGGTAGCCTAATCACCTCTGCGCTTCTGGTGGCGCGGCTTGCGCCAACCCACCGATAGCCCTCGCACCCGCCGCAGGAGTCGGCCCAGTACATGGCTATCGGCTCCGTCGCTGGCTCGTGACCGGCTGCTGGCGCCGCCGTCACTAATATCCCCGGCAATGGCTATATCGTCGCTGCTGTGACCAACGCCTCCAGCCCTACGCCGCGGCCGATCATCCAGATACAGATCCTCGAACTCCACATCGTCGTAGGCATCCGCCTCTACATCCGCATCGGTGGTCTCCAGGCGGCGTGCCAGCGTATGGAAGTTATCGTCATACGCCTGATAGTTGCCATCCTCGTCCTGTATGGTGATCTCAATATTCTGAGACAGTCTGTCCAGGCTGTAGTTGCTCTTGTTGCCGGCTCCGGCATTTTTGGGTGAGCGCTTCGATCGACGCCGCTGGAAGAGACCGCGGCCGTACTTCTTGTAGCGCGACACGCTCACACCGGGCTCCTGGAACGACTTGCTGCGGCCAACCGGCGACAGTTGGAGGGTCATCGACCCGCTTGCCGGGGCTGGGGAAGCAGAAGAGCAGTCGCTGGAGTTGGGTGAGCTCACCGATCCGCCTTTGCCCTTGTGCTTGGGGGCACTGAGTATGGTCTTGGGCTTCGAGAGAGCCCCAGTCTTTGGGTTGCGGCCAGCGCCAACGCTCAAGGCCTTCGCCTCGCCACGAGCAGGGGCAACTACGTTCGTGGGCGGGGCTGCAGGCGCTGCGGCGTTGATGCCGCTGGCTGTGGCAGTGACATTGGGTCGAGAACGGGCCTGGGTGGACCTGCGTTGCTCGTTGGAGGTGTTACTATTACTACTATTATAGCTAAGATTGCTGATTAGATTCATGCTTGAGTCGATGTCATGGTCGTCCGTGTTGGTCAACTCGCCGCCGGTGTCGGAAGTCTCATAGCAGCTCTCCCGCGGCGCCGTCTCCAGCTCCACATCGCCATGGTAGTCGGTCTCGCTGACGTCGCGTGGCTGGCGCCGCGCCGAGCGCCTACGCAGGGCCACATCGCAGTGATCGTACTCATCGCTGAGGTCGCCACCGCTTATATCACAGACACCACCGTCCACTTCGTCCTCGTCGTCCCCCTCGCTCTGCGAGACGCCCGTTCGCTTGCGTCGCCTGCGACCCGGACCCAGCCGGTGGAAGAGGTTCGTGTAGAGCAGATGCAGCGAGGAGTTGGCCGACGGCGACTTCTGCAGCGATGTGGTCAACTGTAAGGCACTGTCGTGCTCCGTGGTATTATCGTTCTCTTCCGTGGCAACATCTAATCGCTGCGTCTCATAGTCCTCCTCGTCCTCGTCCTCCTGTTCCGCATCATCGAAGGGCGCCAGCTCATTGGTCGTCTCGCCCACTGTCAGGGAGGGAGTGGGTGACACGCACAGTGAGATGGAACCGCAGGAGGTGGGCGTGGGCGGCGTTGAAAGTAGAAAATGTTGTTTCGATTGCTCTAGACGTTGCCTGTGAAGCTCGAGCAGCTCCCTCAGGCAAACACCCGCCGCCGCTGCGCCTGGTCCAGGACAGGCACCGCCAGGACCAGGACCAGGACAAACACTAAGATCCGGACTGGCTGCCGGGCATTAGCGGGCATTAACCAAACCAAAAAAGAAACATTTAATTGGGGAAAAAAAAAAACACAAAATAACAATAAAAAATAAATCAAAAAAAGTTCACAAAAATAAAATGCCAGACCGTGGCTAGAAAACAATAATTTCTGATAATCTGATAATAATTAAGAGAGCGAGAAGTGAGAGAGATAGAGTAAGAGTAAGAGAGATAGAGGGAGAGAGAGAGAGCTGAGGGCTGTCTGACGAAATGATCGATGCATGAACTGGAGTCGATTTGATGTCGATATATCGATGGTTTGAATGTGTTTGTGGGTATGTGTGTGGGTGTGTGTGTGGGTGTATGTGCACAACATCGAGAGCTGATGCAACTTTGATTTCTTTTTTCTTTTCTTTTTTTGGGTGAGTAAGAGTGAGTGAGCTGAGCTGGGCTGGGCTGGGCTGGGCTGGTATATGGACTCAGATGTGTAATCAACCTGGACAAAAGGTGGAGAAATATCTGCAACCTAGAATCTAGGTACTTACGACACGAATAGTCGCGCACGAGCGTCGTCTTCGATTTAACTTGCACGCCAATGATCGCCTCAATTGGCACCTCAGTACGTGGTATGGAGACTGAATGCGGAGGTAAGTAGATAGGTTGTAGAATACCAAAATTACATTCGGTTGGCAGGTACATGCGACATCCGGCATGAGTGGTCATGCCGCACCACTCACAGCGATAGCCTAAAAGGAGACAAGCGAATTTATGGTGGAGGGATCAAAAATGGTTTCAATGGTTTCAATATAGTTTCCTGCTCACCAGTGAGACATTCTGAAGACCAGCAGGTTTTCTTGCAGTAAGCACATTTGGACGTTGACGGCAGATTACCCTCTCGCCAATGATGCTACGAAAATGGATTGGAATCATTAAGAAAAAATATCAGATGGAAGCAAATTGAAGCACTCACTTGATGCTTCACATTAAGCAGCTCTTTGCCGGGCACATAAGTTGCATTTTCGGTGCAATCTGGCACAGCAAAATCTTGGCACTCAATATGCGCGAAATATTCGCAGACTGTGAAGTGAATCAATGAATATTAGTCAGTTGGAGTGATATTTAATACTATATCCTTGGCTTTTAACTTTATGAAATTTCATGGCATTCAAATGTCACTATTCTGGTGCATGCTGATTGACACGATTCTCTCATATTCATCTCGTTTCTGAATAGAACGACACCTGGGACATTTTGTCACTTACCTAAACAATGCACCGCTGGCGTTTCATCCAATCGCTTACGGCAAACTGTGCAGAACTTTCTCTTGTGATGTGTTGGCTCGGACCAACAATGGGCAACCGGATTCTGTATTGAATGACACATCATGACAGTCGACATTTTAGCATTTTACATCAGCACTTACCTTTATAATACATGGAGCGATGCCGGAACAGGGCGTTACCACACTGGTGACACATCGTTCGTGTATGATAAAGTTGCAAACTGCAAAAACACAGCAAAAGGACAATCATCAAAATGAGAAAAAAAAGAAATTTGTGAGAGAAATTAAATGCCATACAAACGACGCATCGTTTTGCTTATCTAAATGGAACAGGCTATTTTAGAGAAAGTGCTAGAGATAGAGAGAGAGACTACGACTCTCTACTTTATTATGCTCAAACCAAATTGGCATTTAAAGCAAATGCAACAAATTCAGACCATGCCACAGCCCTGGCTGCCCCCCCCATTTTGGGTGGCTGCACGTCATTGCCAAGCTGCTGGCAGTGCTCTGCCATTCATAGTTGTTGAGTTCATGGACACAGCGAAGCATGTTCATTGAAGTTTTGTGCACATACCCAGAGACCCAAGGAGAGAAAGAGAGAAAGCCCCTAAGCGAGAGGTAAGAGTGAGAGCCCCAGCCAGAGTGTCACGGCGAGGGATGGCAAGGAACTGAAGGATGTAAAAGCGCACGCACAAAAGCCCAAAGCTAACCAAAGAATAATGCAAGCCATCATACAAAGAGCTCAATCCCCACACACACACACGCCACCACACACCACTCACGCTCACTCAACTCACTCACAATGCAATCCCACCAACATGACCGAAGTGGACCGGAACCGGACCTCGCCTCCCAACCCCCATCCCATCGCATCCCACATCCAAATGCATGTGAAAAGGAAACTAAAACCAGGCATCAGTGCACCAGCACATGAAATTTCTATGTACATGCTATGGACTAATGCCAGCTGAACATAGATATCATAGTTTTATTTTTAGCATTGCGTAAAAGTTGTATTTACATATATATATATATATATATATGTATGTATATAGACAAACTTTTGTGCATACAAACACAGAGATAGACACACACACACACACACACATGTTTGTGCGTATGTATGCATAATTATCTTTGTGTGCAGCAATGAAGAAAACTAGGCCGCTGACCTGAGGCATCTCTGACGTCATGAATGAACTCATGAATGCCATGTTCAGTTGCTTGTATAAATAACAATAAAAAAAAAAGAAAAAAATAGCAGAATAAGCAAGCAAGAGACAGAAAGACTGAAAAAGAGAGAGAGGGGGAGGGGGCCGAGGGGAGGAAACGTGACGGCTGCCATGGACTTTAAATGCAACTGTAAGATGATATTTTGTTGTTTGGAATCGCTTTGACCCAAACAGAGGCCCTCTATGCGAAACGAAACGAAACGAAAAACTGCTCAAAAGCAACAGCTGAGCCAACGTGGCGTATACATACAGATACCGATGTGTGTATACGCCCTGTGGGTCAGGACAAAAAAGAAAACCGAAAGAAAGGCAAAAGCGAAAAGAGAGAAGCGAAATAAGTTGCAAGAGAGCAGAAAAGTAGGCTAGAAAAGTTACAAATCCCAAGCCTCTGGGAGTTATTTCCATTTATTTTGTTTGTTATATTTCGACAATTGAGTTTTATTTTGTTGCAAACCAAAAAAAACAAAAACTTTGATGCGTCTATTTGTGCAGATAAGCAAAGCAGCAGCCTTCGTCGCAGCGCAGTCGATGTCGAAGTCGAAGTCGAAGTCTCAGTCAACGTCAGCGTCAACGCCAACGCATGGGAAATTTTCTAAATGGTGCGTTCATTTCGTTTTCGTTGTTGTTTTTTTTTTGCGTGTGGGGAAATTTTTTGATTGAAACTCAACACACTTTTACTTTTAACATTCCTTTTGACTTTGAGATAAAACCAAGAATAACAAAAGAAGAAGCACACAAATAGAAATACAAACAAACATACTTATGTTTTTTTTTTTTTTTTTATATTCTTTATTAAAAATAGATAAAATTTAAAAGTAGGGAAAAAGTATATAACCAATAAGGGAGCCGGATCCTAGGGGACCTCCTCGTGGGAATTGCTTCCTAGGGTCGGTAGCTCTCCTTATGATTCTCCTGCTCTTGCTCGCTCAGCTTGCCGCAGATCCTGCATCACATATGCTGCGAAGCTGTTTGTAGCCTCCCATGTGTGTGAACTTGCCATCATGGCGTCCACCAGGTTGAACTCTGATAGAGTGGTTCCCGCTACTGCTGCTAGCTGCTGCCTCTGTTGCTCGTACCGCCTGCAGCCGAACAGAACGTGCTGGGCGTCCTCTACACTGTTGTCTCCACAGAATGTGCACAGTGGTGAAACCTCATGGCCAAAACGGTGCAAATATTAAAACATACTTATGTGTGTGTGCGTGTGTGTGTGTGTGTGTTTGTGTGTATGTATATATGGGGGAGTTGAGAGTATTTTATGGCTGAGCGGGAGGAGTGGTAAATGGGGGCAATTGTATACGCGCCAAGTTGACATGCGTAGTACAATAAGAAACAATTAAAATTGATATTTGCCCCCGGTGAGAGTTATACAACTAAACAAAAAAACAAGAAAAGAAGAAGCCAACTTCTCCAACAAATCCAGGCGAGGCGAGGGCGGGGGGAGACGCACTAGCAACATTTAAAAATAGATGAGAATATTTAATCAAATTATATATATGTATATACTTATGTGTATACATATGTACAAACGTGTAAATCATATCTATAAATGTGACGCATTCACCGACATTGCCACATTTGTTGTATGTCAAGCATAGTAAGCCAAAAGTCCAAATGACGCGCAACCACACACACACACACACACACACAACATACACGCACACTTTATATATGTATCCACATTTATATGCAACATGCAAGGAAAAAGAAAAGAACTATGAAATATTCCATCTCAATTCGAAATTCTAAACTAACAAAGCCAATCAACGAAAGCAACAAACAACGAAATCCAATTTCAACTACAAATTGCAGTTGGGTTTATTTTTAGGCCATCTTGAAATAGAAATGAAAACACAAAAACATAATTATAATTACAGTTTTAGCCACAAAACAATTACTCAAAACAGATTGTAGGCAACACTAGTAACCGCTCGAAGCACTTCACTTCACTGATAGATAGACAGATGTACATACATACATATGTACTTAGATGAATGTGGGCCACACGCCACCACTTCTACACGCGCCCTCAACATACAACAGTCAAGGATTCATCTCCATCTCCGTCTCCATTGACGATTTTTGTTTTTGGTACGTCTTAACCAAATTATACTTGAGGTTATTACATTGAAATCAAATTTTTGCAACAACAAATGGCGTTCACCTCTGCCAGCAGACTGGAGATGCCAACTCGATTGAACTTTGAGAAATCTGCCAACTCTATCATTTACTTTAGATTTATGCTAACTTATCTATTTTGAAATTGAATTGAAAATTAATATCACTCTTCAAATGACTCATACGACATGTTGTACAAGATATTCCACCTCAATTTTTATTTAAAGAGTCAATGAGTAATCTTTAAATGTGGCAAATGTGAACCAGGACAAATTTATTTCCGCTTGCTTGCAATTGAAAATAAAATATATATATTTTAGAGAAGATTCAATCACTTCTATATTACATATAATTCCTACAGATTTTCGTCTATATTAATATTCTTCTTTTCTGTCAGCACTATTTCAATCACATTTTTCATTCATGTGAATTGCATTAATAATGATCGGAATATGTAGAGAGATATTATTGATTAATTTCATTATACAGAACATAAAAGCTTCGATGAGCCGAAAAGTGTTTGAGTACCTTCCATTCAGCTGTTGGTGGCGTTGACGCTTTCGTTTGGTTATGAATGAATAGCATTAAGGTGCGACGACAACGGCGAAAAGGGAAACGAGGAGGCAATTAATGGTTCCCGCCTCAATAGTGGGGCCACTTTTCTGTTCAGATCTGTTCGGTTTCTGTTCCGCGGTTGCTACCGCCGTTTTTGCCATGGCGGTCATTGATGACGCACTTTTAGCCCTTCGTTGCTATCGGCAGGGGCACCAGTTGAGGCTGGATTTCGGGGTTAAGGAGGGGAGGTGTGAAGAGACGAGGCAACAACAACAACAACAAAATACGTAACAAGAGCAAGGGAGGTCGCAACGAAAACGGAGGACGAAGTGGGCAAAGAGAGTGAAAGCGAGAACGAGGCAAAGGCAACCGGCTTGTATCCAACCCACACACACACACACACTTTTGCATCCAATTTGATTTTTCTGCGCACCTGCTGCTGCTGCTGTTGCTGCTTGCTGCAATTGCAATTCGTCCCCCCGCTTCCCTTGAAAACCAATTGAAATGTTGCCTGCGGCCAGCCTGTGCCATGTTTGTGTTAGTAGGTGGGTGAGCGAGTGAGAGTGCATTTCGCATTTGACCTAGTTTCGAGAGCGAGTAGACACACAGACAGGCAACTGCGTGGGCAACTGAGCTGAGGCTTTAGCTTCGGCTTTGGCTTCCTCTCTTGGTTGGAATTCTTTTTTTTCGTTAGCCGCCCACAGCATGCATACCCATACCCATACACACACACACAAACACACACAGAGAATCCCAATTTCATTGTCGCCAGAGTGCAATTAAATATGCAACTCAATTAGTGCATCGCTTTGAATCTGTTCGTCCAGCTTCACTTTGTCAACGCTGCGTATGCGTGATAATTGCATACTGAACATCGACGCCTAGGGGTATGCAACGAACAATTCTGTCTTACACCCAATGCTGATATCGCAGTTATCGATAGACAAAAAGATGTTTCAAATGTTTTCCAGTTTGAAGACTAAGAGATAGTTCTAACAGATGTAGTTTCTAATACTCAGTTATATATTTTATATCGGTATATTTTAAATCCTTATTTCAAGTAAGAAAATTACGAACTTAACCAATACGAAGCTAAATTTGTCTGTGAAATCTTTAAGATAAATTAAAAGAACATCATGGAAAGTAGTGGAATGCAGTCTAAGAAATTATAGTAGACTGATGTAATATTCTATGAAATTTTGAAATATAAAATTCAAGTCTAAAATGCAATCAATGACGAATGTGCACGTCTCTGGCAATTCTCAGAAAAGGAAACCAAGTTTGAGAGTTAAGCAAGCTATATTCTATAATTTTCTTTAGAGGTCGTCTGTCTTGAGGCAACTGGCAGCTAATTGGCAAAACGGCTGATCTGATCTGAGGCAGCCGCGTGAGCTGCGCGCGCTAAAATTGTAAACAATTTGCGCAAAAAGTCGATATACGATAATTATAATAATGGCAAACACCAAGAACGAAACGAAAACCAATCCAAACGGAACGAAACCAAACGAAACGAAGGCGACTGAACAAATAAACAAAATATTGACGCGAGGCGCTTAACACGCTTCCAATTGGGAGAGTCAGTTGGCCTTTTGGGGGTCTTTGCTTCGATTCGAAATTGGTTCGGTACGGTTCGGTTCGGTTTGGTCTGTTGAGTTCTGTTTTGTATTTTTTGTTCTTAACTCAATTTTATGGATTTTCATGCCCCACAATGTATTGGGAATTGTGGCGCGGAGCTATGACGTCGTTGGCCTGTGCCTCTAGTGGCAGTGCCAGTGCCAGTGCCACTGCTCGCGTCATGCCAGCCATCCACAATGGCCGCACACAATTTGGAAAAGTTCAAACGCGCGCACACTTCTGGCCACAAATAGCATCATGATGTTCTTTTCTATCCCAATGGCCGTTCGTTCTTGTCGTCGTCACCGCCGCCGCAATGATGAAGTTGCTCGCTGCCAGCCTGAAATGACCCATTGGTATTGGTCATGTGGCGTTGGCTAGTGACGATGCTTAAGCTCTGCTAGCGTTTATTTTCACTTTATGGCAATTTAAAATGTATTTTCAAAACTATACAACAATTTATTTTTACATTTGTTGGCGCTTTGCTTTTGTTGGTGTTGCCTTTTTCTCAATTTTTCTTCTCATCTAGCTCATTAATTACTTTTTATTCGGCTTAATGGGAAAGGGGTGTTTGGGGGATAGACGCAAGGCAAAATCGGGGTTTATGGTCACAGCTGTCTATAGAATTGAATTGTCTCGTAAGTGTATAACTATGGGATGCTGTAATAAACAGCAAGATTGATCGCAGACAATTGTTACTTTGGCTGTTTTGAGTAGCAAAATAGAATCGACAATCTATAGAGACTAGAATTATAGTTTCTTATATAGAAAATGTTGTGAAGATCATCAATTCTGAGAGTAAGTTAGGACTACATACTTTGTGCCGCATGGAAACAAGACTTTCTCCCACGTTAAACAATATTTTAAAATCACTAAAACTGGTTTCTATCTTTTCCTATAATTATGACCACTAAAATCAAACAGACACCGATTCTGGCAGAGAACTGGGCATCCCTTCATTGCCTTAGTTTGTCACACTTATTAAAGTCAATGTTTCTTATATGCTATGCAAACAAATTGTCTATTGAAGTAATTAGAAACTAATTACTAATGAAAATCCAATAGCTATTTAAAAACCAATTAAAACGATCTACATCATCTTAGGTGGCGTACTTTGATCAATCTTAGAATCCACTATCTGATCAATTGGAATATATGTAGTTTTCGGTACTCACCTTCGCATATGTAGCCCTGTTGGATGAGGCCCCACAGTAGATCGGAGCAGTGATGACAGTATGTTGGCTTATGAAATGTCTTCTTCACAAATGAATGCCCACCATCCGCCATTTTGTTTATCGGTATCGTCTATCGCTGCTACGGTTCTCACGGGCTAACCTAACGGTAACGTTTCGTTCCGTTCCGTTCCGCCCAGGACTTGTGCGATTCGTTTAATGCGTTTCTTCTAGTGGTTGTTGTTGCTGTTGCTGTTGTTGTGGTTGCTGCTGATGTTATTTTGGTTTTTTTTGTTTGTTTGTTTTATTCTCTTCTGGCTTTAAATATTATTATTATTGGTGTTTTGCTTATTGAGGAATCTCTAATAGTTAGATGGGAGTGCGACTCTATGGCACTCCTTTAGAATTTTTTGTTTGTTTTCTTATCAACCGGCTTAATGGCCACCAACTAACTAACGGAAGCTGGAGCAACTTATGCCACAACCGATGCCAATGGACCAGGCAGAGGCACAGAGGTCAGATAACGAGAGCTTGATCTTTGACTGGTCAGTGCCAAATTTGGCAGAGCCAAAATAGGCGTACGATAGTAGGCGTGTCTTGGCAGCAGTTTCACCTGCTGTAGTGCCTGCTGCTGCTGCTGTTGTGACTGCTGCTGCTGCTGACAATGGCAATGGCAATATTGATGGACAGCTTCTCCTTGACGCCTGACGGATGGCTGCTCCTGCTGTTGCTTCTCTGGCTCTGGCTTTGGCTCTGGCTGTGGCTCTGGTTTGTGCTTGTGCTGCGGCTGCTGACAAAAGCGATGACAAATGGAGGACAACGACGACGACGACAAGACTGACGACGACGACGGCTGCATTTTCATCCATTGGTCAACTCGGTTGCTAATTTATCCAGACATTTGATTGCCGGAATTCACTTGAGCCTTTCGCTTTATTTCGTTTATTTAATGACGTTTCGGATCGCAAATCCTTTCGGTTGGCTTTGCTTTGCGTTTATTTTTGCTGCTGTTGTTGTTGTGCTTGTTGTTGATGTTGTTGTTGTTGTTGTTGAAGGCTACGTTGTCATTTAATAGTAGTTATTATTGATTTCTATATACATATTAGGTATGTATAATAACATTTAAGTTGATTTATGCATATTTGTTGTAATGGTTTAATAAGCGTTTCGAATTTTTCCTTTAATATATTAATTTTTTGTTTGATTTTATTTTTTTGTTTTTTTGAGGTTTGGTATTTTATTTTATTTGTTTTTTTGTTTTGGTGGAGTGTTTGTTGTTATACTTTTTGTTGCTTATTTACAATTTATAATGGAGACTTTTTTGTTTTAGTTTGCGCTGGTCTAAAAGAATTAACAAAAGAATGTGTTGAGATTTTCTTTACATTTTCGAAATATATTTTTATGCATTTATTTGGCTTTTTAATGTTTTAGTTTTTCACACACTGCAGGCGGTCGTTTTTTTTTTTTTTTTGTTAATTTCGTTTTTTTTTGTACTTTACTATTAAACAGCAGCAGCGAAAATGTTTTTCTTTTGGGCTTTCTTTTCTGCTTCTCTTGGTCTCTGCTGTGGTACGTGGGCGCCGCACCATCTACTCCCACTTTCCACCTCTCCTATCCCGCACACACACACACACACACTCGCACACACAGGCAAACAAAAGGAAAAGTTTCCAGATAATAAAATCCACACGAACAGGAGTTTTGGGAGAGAGAGCACAAATAGGCAGCATAAGAGGGAAAACTGAACGAGTCAAGAAATGAGAGAGAGAAAGAAAGAGAGAGAGAGAGAGAACGAGAGCGAGTGCGCGCATCATGTGTGTGGTGAGTCTGGTCAAATTAAAAGAAAAAATCCCAAAAATTACCCAATATTTTTGAACATCATAAAAAAGTAGTAGACATCAATATAATAATAGAAGTGGCAAAAATATGATATCAACAGCGTGTCTCATAAGAGAAATACTTAAAGACACGGAGAAAAAGAGAGAGACAGAGAGAGAGAAAGAGATAACAGATGAGAGAGTGAGAGAATAGAGTGCTGCTGATTGCATTTCGTTTTCTCATGTTTGGCAAAAGAATGGAAAAAAATGTAAACCTGTTCAATGCTTTGCCAGACGCCTCAAAGTATGCAACATGTTAGATCCAAGAACTAATTGGTCAATGTCCTGGCCAAGGACACCATATAATCCCTATCATAAAAGCTTTTTGTTTATGGAAGACTCTTGAAGTTTTCCAACTTCGATGAAAATAACCCATATATAGAGGCACTCTTGTATATGTACATATCCACATAGAAGTTGCCTGCCTGTCGACGTGGAGATGTCCATACCCTAAGTCCGTTGCTGTCCTGGCTCTGGTCAACAAGCACGAACATGCGCAGACCCCAACTCACCACACACTCACAGAGAGGCACACACACACGCACACACACACGAAAAGAAAAACTGCCCAAGTTGAAGGATAAATCACGAATTTTTGCAACAAATGCAAAGTTTTCACCAAGCCAAAGAAAGGGGAGAAACAAGTTGAAGGGAAATTGGTGGGAGTGGGGGGGAAAAGTACTGGTACTGATACTGGGGGTGGTGCTCAAATAGGGGAATGGCGAATGGAAAACTTTGCGGCTTCTTATGGGTCTCCTAAAGCAACAAATTATTATTGTTTGCATTTAGCGAAAAGCGAAATTATTTATGATGCCTTGGAAGATGCGAGATGATGCCGCTCATTTAGCCGATTGGCCCCACTTGGATTCGGGTGCTAGCAGCAACAAACATACATGAATACATATGTATGTATGTATGTATGTACATACACAAGTACATATTGATATGTATAGACAAAGCAGCAGTAGTACTGCCTGATGACTGCCTGATGGGGCTGGTGGCGCCCATATTCCACCCATCCATACACACACTCATACGCACATACAGCTCCGTGTCTCCCGCGCTCCCTATTTTGGCGCCCTACCCTCCCCGATATCCTCTTGCCAATGCTGCGCGCTTCGCTCTTTTGGGGCCGCATGAGCAAATCGCAATAGATAGAGAATTTTTTTTTCCTTCTTTCTTTACTGGCGCGGCTGCTCCTGGCTGGCCAAAGTTGATTCCTTGCCTTCTCCCACTCCTTACACTCAAACACTCACACACACACACACTCATACACACACAGTTATGTATATGTATAAAGTAAGGCCTTGTCTTTGGGTTTTTCATTGCTAATCACTTGTGAAATGGGCGAAAAAAAATAGCCAAGAACGAGCACTTGAGTTGAACTTTTCTTTTCTTTTTGATTTTCTTTTTCGTTTTTCTTTTTTTGAAGCAAATTTTCCGAGTTGACGCCTTGACTTTCACTCGTTTGCCTCGAAATTTTCAGCCTACGCTCATGAACTTTGCACATATGACAACGTAATTTTCACACACACGCACACTCACTAACACACTCACGCATACAGAGACACGTAGGAATTTTATGTACCACAAATATTTTTGGCCTGGACTTGGACTTGGCCAAGACCAGACATTTTGAAGCTGCAAAATTTGTCAAACACTTTTCGCTGCTGCTGCTGCTTCTTCTATGCCATTTTGCTTAAAAACTTTTTCGAAATTTTCACAAGCTTTACGTTTTAGAATCATCGGTTTCCACTTGCACTCACACTCCCACTTTAATTTTGGAATCCATTCATGTGTTTCCCTTTTATTCTTATTATTTTTTGCACTAAATTTTCGCACACAAAAATGTTTTCTAACGCACAAAGTTTTTGTTCAAGTTTTTCTTCTTTTCTTGTACATTTTTTTTGTTGGCTTTTCTTATAATTTTCTTCTATTTTATATTATTTTTTTTCTTTTTTTTTGATTTGCTTTGTGTGTGTGGTATGTGAAAATTTTCTTCTTCTCTTGGTGTGTGCCAGTGCCCCGTAACCCGTAACGTACGGAAGAGCACACCTAGCTGGCTGGATGTGTGTTGCTTGTGCTTGGGTGAAGACGATGGTGCGCTCTGAATGAAAATTTCTTGGCCACCGCCAGCTTGCTGTTGAAAATTGTTCCTTCATCAGTCAGCCAGCAAAAAATCCCAGCCAGCAACAAAACAGTGGGAAAATTTGGGGAGCACTCATTCCCGCGCGTGCCCTCTCTCTATAGCTCTCTCTCTCTCTCTTTTTTTCTCTCTCTCAGGCAGGATGCCAGCGCTCTTGCGCGTTGGATACTCGCTTAGTTGTACTCTCCCGCCCCATATAAGAATGAAATCAACAATTTGTTGGGGGACTCAACCGGCAGGCCAACTCGTTTTAAGTTCTCCCTACCCCTCCTCCCACCCCTTTTTAGACAGTGCGACCAGATATGTTTGAGAAAACGCGATTCATTTGGGTTTTCACAATTATTAGTTTATTAAAATGTTTGTTTAATTTTTATTAATTTTTTTTTTGGATTGGATTACACATATAGGGAAAAATTAAAGCCAGTTTGGGTATGGATTACTATAAAATATGTCATTTTCGAGCAAGTTGAACTTAGAATTCTAGAGTTGAGCACACCATTCAATTGAACGCTTATCTCTAACGGGATTGATCGCTTAACCATTGAAACTCGAAATTCCGCAAACATTTCACAAACATTTTAACGGAACTTTCATTCAGTTTTGACGGAACTAAGTATTGGAATGCAGAACAATCTCGTATATATCCTTTAGCAGGTATGAATGTTTGTATGTATTGGAGTAAAATAATTTGCAAATTGCATTTGCCATTTTTATGTTCATGTTTCTGCTTTTTTTTTTTTTGTATGTATGTATATAGGTAAATAATGTGAATAAAATGATATACTTTTTTTCGGTTACACGCATACATTTAAGGCGACTTATATTCTATATAGTGAATCAAACTGGGCACGCCAATTTAACCAAGGCCATGATCGTCGAAGAAACTTTGTGGTGTTTCGTCCTGTAAAATGAGAAAACTTACTTCAATAAAATCAAGAGACACACATACATACACATCCACACTCATAAGCACAGACAATCAGGGAGATAATAGTCATTATATAAGCCCGTATAACTATGCTAAGCTAAACACCGATCAATTTGACAGCCAGAGAGTGTGTTTTGGTGTACATAGAAAGACTTTATAGAAAGACTTAGAGAGAGGGCGACAGATAGGCAGAGAGAAAGAGTGGAGAACAAAGCAAAATCAGCGCAAATCAACAACAATCATAAGTAACTAAAAATAAATAGTAGTACAACAGATATATATAAATTCACGTACACCTTACCATTAGAACTTATTGTCTACATACAGTTATAAGTAAGATTTAGAAACAATTCGTTTGAGAAATACTTGGTTTTTTATTCTTTTTTGGATTACAAAACACAGAAATTTGGCTAAAATGTACAACACACATACATATACATATATATAGGTACATACAAATACATATATCTATAATTTTGTAGATATATAAACTATAGTTTATCGATTCGTTTAACTACTAAATAGGTTATTACATTTTTTCCATATTCATTCAATATTAAAGCTTACTTTGTTTTTCTTCATTCTTTTTGTTTTTTGCATTTGCTTTTGTTACTATATCTGTAGTATTGCATTTATATCCCTTCTAAAAATAGTTATTGCCCAATTTTTAACTGCATTGCTTTATCATTTGATGGTCTTGGAATGATTTATAAAGAATATATATAGGTATACATATATATAAAGTTAATTCAATTAATGGATCTGTTCTACATAGTATGAAAAGAAATGTCAGGGTATTATTATTAGCGATTTGCATGAACTTTGCTATGCAATGGAATTTTAAAAACTGAAACAAAAATGAAAAACCGTGCCGAGGATGCAAAGTAAAAATATGTATATATATATATCTCTACAGATATATATATATGTATGAGAAAAGGAAATTGGTTATTGCATAGTGTTTAGCCTCGCTTTGGAAGATCTGTTGGTTCTTTGTTTTTTTTGAGCCATTTTTAAGTGCTTTACAACACACGCACACACAATTGCCGAGCTGCTCAGTGTAACAACATTGGTGTAGGAGTAGGTTTACGTGTAGGTGTAGGTGGTGTTGGTAACAGGTATTTAGCTATGCGTGTGTGTGGTGTTTGTTGTGCGTAGTGGTGGGTGTCTTAACTTGTGTAATATCAACTACAACATAATGTCTACAGAATTTTTCTTTTAGAGTAGTCCAATGTCTCTTAAAGTGCCCTCAACAGCTTCATCCTGGAGTACAGATAAGATAATAAGAACAATAAGAGTAGGTAGATAGAGGAAAAAGTAGTTGTATAGCAAGGTGTTTAGTTTAAGTGAGTGAGTAAATATTTAATATTTGTATGTGTGATTTGTGGTTTTTTGTATGTGACTGTGATTTACACTGAATGCAGTAAGTATGTACACGCTTGGGTTGTTGTGGCTGCGGTTGGAATAGACAAACTTGGCAATGTATGTATGTACAGCTTTGAGGAACTTGTCGTTGGCTTATTTAAAAACACAGTTCCCCACACACAAGGATAACAAAAAGCAATTCTCCACTAAAACTCTCTCTCTGCTCATCTATGATCATTCGTAGAAAAATATGATTAAGCTGGGTTATTTATAGGGATTCTCTTTACATGATTTGATTTTGAGCGGGGATTTAATATTGGTTAGTTCAGATACTCATTGAAGTCCTGTTATTGTTGTTGTTGTTGATTGTGGTTGGTGGTGGTTGTGTTAACATCGATTTATGCAGTGGCGGATAGGGAAAGCGTTTATAATAACAAGAAAAAGGGTTTTTATGGTTACACATTTATATGGTTCAATATATATATATATATGTATGTATATATATATTGTAATATTTGATCTAGTTAGTAGGGAAAAGCGAATACAAAATAAACCAAACAAAGACAACTACAAAGATCATGCAAGGCAATTATAAAATTTATACCATGACTATTAAGTGGGTTAAAACAAAGGATAATATTACTATATATTCTACATTGACTACAATTTGCAATGGCAACACACGATTAGATATTGGGACGGAGTAGGAAATAGTTGAAAACTCTTTTTTATACATTTATGGCAAGTTCAATACTGTAGTAAACAAAAATATACATATATATGTTTTTGTTAAACTCTCACAATTGGTGGTATAGAGATATCGGTTGTTTGATTAGTTTGACTGGTAGGCAAGTTTCGGAACTTAAAAAGAGGCGCGCGCGCATGTGGCATGCAATGACAAGTAGGTAAATAACAAAATTAACATAATTCCTCTGTGTGTGTCTGTTCACATATAAAATAAATTCAAATCTTAATTATATAGAAAGAAACATGTATAACCCATTCGATACGCAGGACGATGAGACACATTTATACATATTTTATATGTTTTTTTTTTTTTTTAAAAGCTATTGCAACGAGTAAAAGAACTCTTCTTGCTTTCAATGGTTATTATAGGTGTAATAAGTATTAAGTATAAGATTTGATTAGTGTCGTTCGCACAAAATTAGAGAAAGAAGATAAACGTTACAACGAAAAACAAATTAAGTACAGAGAACTGGAAACGTATACCGTGATATATGCATGAGATAATGATTGTTTTGTTTTTTTTTTTTTTGGCTCCGTTGCACAAAAGTTTAGGAAATGACATTAAAATAGTTATTGCATCAACAAACACTAACGAGATAAAAACCAAAAAAATAATAAACTAAAAACCAGCGAGTAAAATAAATATGCAGATCACAAAAAAAAAAGAAGAAATAATTCAACAAGATGTATATCCGGCACAACCGTTACACGTATTGATTATAGATCATATGTCTCGGGTGTACTGACCTCTTGTAGCAGATCCTGTGAGGCAATCGCTTTAAGTACATTTTTCTTGGATGTCTCTTGGATTTCGCCACCAATCAGCAGCTCATCCAATATGAAATAGGCTTTCTCAAAATTGAATATAATATCCAATTCGCAGACCTTTAATAAAATTTTGAATGGGAATTAAATTGTGAAACACATATAAAACGATATATTCGTATTCGGACTTACACTGCCAAAATACTTGTCCAGCAATTCCACATATCGATGAATTATCTCCAAGGTAAGCAACTCATTGTCATTCTGCTCGATGGCGCAACAGAAGTACAAACTGGCATAACTGCAAGAACAAATTTAGTTAGACCCACAAAGTTTTTAATATTGACATCAATTGGCAAACCAACCGCTTGTAGACGATCTTGCAATCCTTCCACTCCAGAAAGGAGCACATCTTGGGCTTTCTTGCCAATATAGTCGTGACCAATTCTCGGGTAATCTTCTTCTTAACCTTATCGGGATAGGCCATATACCATTTCTGCAAACGCAATTTTCCCTGTCGGCTGAATAGCAGCATGAAAAGCATCTACAAAACAAGGTTAACATCAATTTTACATCATATCGTGACTGTGACTCATCAAAGTTAGGTGTGATGGCGGAATACCCGTAAGCAGGTGTCACAGTCACAACTCAGTGAGCATCACTGGGGGCCACCGCATCATTAACACCCAATTTTAAAGAGAATGTTTTTCGCGATTGCCGTTAAACAACTACAAAAACTGTGCTGCATCAAGCGGGCTTACCATCTTCAATGTTTTAAATTTGCGTTTTACTGCTTTTACAAGTGCAGATTGCACAAACAGCAGCAATTATTTATTTTTTCACGCAACAACAGAGCTAAACACTGCTCCCAAAACGTTTGCCATTCACTATTTACGATAACGTCGAGGTAATATCGTGAATGGCGATAAATCGCGCTGGCGATATTCAAAGAACACAGTGTGGAAACTTGGTTTGCGATAATTCAGCGTAATGATAATTCAAGGCGAGTTCATAAATACTCTACACTGTGTGTGTATATGTTAGAGTTAATATAACTTACCATTATAACGGATTGTAGAATTTATAATATGCTGTACCATTATAATGGATTAGAATTTAGTTTATAAATATATTTATATACACTGGACCTAAAGAATAAATTTTATTTATTTTACTTTCCGGTCCAATACCGTTTAACAAATTGTTTACTATTATAAGACAATGTAATGCTAATGCAAATATTTAAACATTCCTTCAAACATATAAAAATTTTTATCTTTAGTCAAGGCTTATGAAAGTCTGAAGAAATTTAATTTTAGTTTTATATGTGTATGTATGTATATGTACAGTTTGGTTTCCTCTTTTAAAAATCTAAAATAGTACAATGCAAATTTTTTGCAACTAGCTGTTAGTTTTCTTGCAGTGTATGACTCGTTACTGGCGTGCACTAATTGAGCATCTCTAATAGACAGTGTATACGTTAGCAGCTGGTGCCGTTACTCGTGCAATTTAAAGCCGCAGATTTCATCAGAAGAATTTAATTTTGACAATAGAGAAGCGACAATAATGTCGATTAAATTAAAGGCCAATGTCAACAATCCGCCCATAAGTGAGTTTTCCATAATCCGATGTCAAGGGGTCAACTGATTTGGGGTCGCCTTGTGCATCTATTGTGAGGTTATATCGGACCCACCGCCGAGTCTATTTATGTGCACAATTGATAAATTTATCACAAACATGCCGACGATTGCATCAGATAAAGCTAATCGTGTGATATTAATTGCTATTACCTTCCCTTTACAGGTGGCTTGGCAACGGCGCATCTCATCAATGATACGGTGCCCGTGGAAATTGTGTGGAGCAAAGAGGAGACATCGGTGCAATTTCCCGATAATCGCATCCTGGTGTGCCACTCCAACAACGATGTGCTGCGTGCTCTAGCGCGTGCCGCTCCTGCGTATAAGCTCTATGGCGAGACTGCCATCGAGCGGACACAGATCGATCACTGGCTCTCGTTTTCCTTAACCTGTGAGGATGACATCTCATGGGCTCTGTCGTTCCTGGATAAGTCAATTGCCCCCGTCACGTATCTGGTGGCTAACAAGTTGACGATTGCCGATTTTGCTTTGTTTAACGAGATGCACTCTCGCTATGAGTTCCTCTCGGCTAAGGGTATCCCTCAGCATGTGCAGCGCTGGTATGATCTAATCACTGCCCAGCCGTTGATCCAGAAGGTTCTGCAATCCCTGCCCGAGGAGGCCAAGGTTTCTGCAAAGCGCGTCAAACGTAGCTCACCCGCTGCCAATGAGCAGACTCCGCCAGCGAAGGCCGGTGAGAGGAAACAGGAGGGCAAATTTGTTGAATTGCCCGGTGCTGAGATGGGCAAGGTGGTTGTTCGATTCCCCCCAGAGGCTTCCGGCTATCTGCATATTGGCCATGCCAAGGCGGCGCTTCTGAATCAGTACTACGCGCTTGCCTTCCAAGGAACCCTTATCATGCGTTTCGATGACACAAATCCAGCCAAGGAGACAGTGGAATTCGAGAATGTCATTCTCGGAGATCTGGAGCAATTGCAAATTAAACCAGATCTTTTCACACACACCTCTAACTACTTTGACTTGATGCTGGACTACTGCGTCCAACTGCTGAAGGAGAGCAAGGCTTATGTGGACGACACGCCGCCAGAGCAGATGAAGGCCGAACGCGAGCAACGCGTAGAATCTGCGAATCGTTCGAACTGTAAGATGAATTTGTAGCAAAGTGAATCACATTAAACTTATAAACTATGAATATTTTCAGCTGTGGAGAAGAATCTGGCTCTTTGGCAAGAGATGCTCAATGGTTCGGAAGCTGGACAGAAGTGCTGTGTGCGAGCTAAGATCGATATGTCTTCCCCCAATGGCTGTCTGCGTGATCCCACGATATACCGCTGTAAAAACGAACCACATCCTCGCACAGGAACGAAATACAAGTGAGTTCCATCTATAGAATCATTTATATTCTTGCTAACAAATTGTTTCTCGTTCCTTTTAAGGGTTTATCCTACATACGATTTTGCGTGTCCCATTGTGGATGCCATCGAGAACGTTACGCATACCCTTCGAACCATGGAATATCACGATCGCGATGACCAGTTCTATTGGTTCATTGATGCTCTGAAACTGCGCAAACCCTATATCTGGGAGTACAGTCGCCTTAATATGACCAATACGGTGCTTTCTAAGCGAAAGCTTACCTGGTTTGTGGACTCTGGTTTGGTTGATGGCTGGGATGATCCCCGTTTTCCCACAGTCCGTGGCATAATTCGTCGCGGCATGACTGTGGAAGGTCTGAGGGAATTCATTATTGCCCAGGGTAGCAGTAAATCAGTGGTATTCATGAACTGGGACAAAATCTGGGCGTTCAATAAAAAGGTGATCGATCCCATTGCACCCCGCTATACAGCCTTGGAGAAGGAAAAGCGCATCATCGTTAATGTGGAGGGAGCTAAGGTCGAGAAGATTGAAGTGTCAGTACATCCCAAGGACGAATCACTGGGCAAGAAGACAGTTTCTCTTGGCCCACGCATCTACATAGACTATGTCGACGCAGAAGCTTTAAAAGAAGGCGAAAACGCCACCTTTATCAACTGGGGCAATCTGCTCATCCAGAAAGTGCACAAGAATTCCACAGGAGAAATTACCTCAGTCGATGCCAAGCTTAATTTGGATAACAAAGACTTCAAGAAAACCCTCAAGCTCACATGGTTAGCCGTAGAAGATGATGTCAATGCGTATCCACCCACTTTTTGCGTTTACTTCGATAACATCATTAGCAAGGCTGTATTGGGAAAAGATGAGGACTTCAAGCAGTACATTGGTCATAAAACACGTGACGAAGTGGCCATGTTGGGTGATCCCGAGCTGAAGAAGTGCAAGAAGGGTGATATTATTCAACTGCAGCGTCGTGGCTTCTTCAAGGTGGACAATGCCTATGCTCCGCCAAGCCCGTACACAAATGTTGTGTCGCCCATTATCCTTTTCTCCATACCCGATGGCCATACAAAGGATGTACCCACATCTGGTTTGAAAATAAATGCTAATGCTGCCGATGCCAAGACAACTGTAAGTTATACGCAAATTACCATTTCTACTTGTAGTTTTATGCTAGACGCCTAGCAGTTCTTTTCAAATACTCCGTAAAACATGTTTCTACGTGTAACTAGTCGATGTTCTTTAACATTTTTATGAAATTTGATGGAGCGACAGATAATGCTTTTATAGACATGGCAAAATCGATTCCGATGTTGATGCTGATCAAGAATATATACTTTACAGGGTCGAAAATTCACACTATGGGTGCAGGGTTTAAAAATGAATGTACTTAAAACTACAAAATCAATGGGATATTTTATTGTAATCTTTCATGCTTCCAAACTGAATTTTCGAAAAACTCTTTCATATAATCGTATTTTATTCAGCGCTGATAACTCTCTCGAATCAGCTGTTTCCATTTCTCTCTCACTCGTTCGCTCGCTGGCTATCTCTCTACCTTCATATTGGGTCTCTCCTCTCATGAGGTAGCGCTGGCGTTGCTTTTGGGCAAAACCAGTTGTCTTTAGACCAACCTACGAGCCGGTGTTACCTTCATGCGATAACATTGCCACGAGCTGAAAGAAAACAAATAAAGAAGAAGAAGACGCATAATTGCATGCTACTGACTGCTGACGTATTCAAAAGTTTGTGAAAGCTGAAATACGTTGCTATTTCCAGTGATCAATTGCATTAAACTAACTTTTCTGCCCTTCTCCTTTTAGGCCACTAACAAGAAAACTCCGAGCTCCGACAAGGCTTCTGCCGATTTGGATAAATTGATTGGCCAACAAGGCGAACTGGTGCGCGATTTAAAATCGAAGAAAGCTGCTAAAGATCAAATTGACGCTGAGGTTAAGAAACTGCTGAGTCTAAAGGCTGATTACAAAGCGGCAAGTGGCAAGGATTGGAAACCAGGACAAACACCTGCTGCATCAGCTCCATCTGTTGCAGCCGTTGCAAACGACGCTGAAGCAATTAATGCCAGCATTGTGAAACAAGGTGATCTGGTGCGCGATCTTAAGGCAAAGAAAGCGGGCAAGCCTGACATTGATGCTGCTGTTAAATTGCTATTGGAACTGAAGGGCCAATACAAGACGCAAACTGGGCAGGAGTGGAAACCAGGGTGTGTTCCACCTACTGCTTCTACCGTCCAACCCGCTGCCAACGACTCTGTGGCAAGTGTATTGACTCAAATTGCGGCACAGGGAGATAAGGTACGCGATCTCAAAGCAGACAAGGCCGACAAACCTACCATTGATGCAGCAGTTAAAACGCTGCTTAGCCTAAAAGCGGATTACAAGAAGCTCACTGGAACCGATTGGAAACCTGGCACCACAGCTCCAGCTGCTCCAGCTACTTCAGTAGTTGTTAAGCAGGAGAAGTCACCCGAGCCAGCTTCCGCGGGCACCGTGGATGTTTTGCTGCAAAAGATCACGAAACAAGGCGATAAGATCCGTGAACTGAAAACAGCCAAGTCAGAGAAACCTCTAGTGGATGCCGAAGTGAAGGTGCTATTGGCTCTAAAAACCGATTACAAATCTTTGACTGGTCAGGAGTGGAAGCCAGGCACTGTGGCTCCAGTACAAACGCCAGTGGCTACCATTGATCTTACAGGCGAGGAGTCTTCTAGCGGCGTTTCAGGTGTCTTGAGCAAAATTCAAGCTCAGGGTGATAAGATACGGAAACTGAAGTCGGAAAAGGCAGCCAAGGGTATCATAGATCCTGAGGTGCAGGCTTTGCTGTCCCTGAAGGCGGAATACAAGAAGCTCAGTGGCAAGGATTGGACGCCGAACTCCCAGGCCGAGATCAAAACCGAATCAGTTGTTGTCAAAAAGGAAGCCAGCCCAACGAAAATGGCATCCCCAGCCAAGGACCAACTTACGCAAGAGATTAACGAACAAGGGGAGAAGGTGCGTGCAGCTAAGACCAACAAGGCTGCCAAGGAGGTTATTGATGCCGAGGTCGGAAAATTGCTGGCCCTTAAGGCAAAGTACAAGGAAGTCACGGGCACCGACTTTCCAGTAGCTGGACGCGGAGGTGGAGGTGGCGCTACCAAGAAGCCCGCCAAAGAGGCTCAACAAAAACCTGCAAAACCAGTGAAAAAGGAGCCAGTTGCCGATGCCGCTGGTGGTCCTAAAAAGCAAACCCGATTGGGTCTTGAAGCCACTAAGGAAGACAACTTGCCCGACTGGTATTCTCAAGTCATTACGAAGGGCGAAATGATCGAATACTATGATGTGTCTGGCTGTTACATCCTGCGGCATTGGTCATTCGCCATCTGGAAGGCCATCAAGAACTGGTTCGATGCGGAAATCACACGACGCGGTGTCAAGGAGTGCTACTTCCCCATCTTTGTGTCGAAAGCAGTGCTAGAGAGGGAGAAAACCCATATAGCTGACTTTGCCCCAGAAGTTGCATGGGTCACCAAGTCGGGTGACTCAGATCTGGCCGAGCCCATTGCTGTGCGTCCCACCTCCGAGACTGTAATGTATCCTGCCTATGCCAAGTGGATACAATCCTACAGAGACTTGCCCATCAAGCTAAATCAGTGGAACAATGTTGTGGTAAGTAGGAAAGAAAACCCTTTATCAATATTTTTATTTACCAATCACTTGTCTCTTACATCGGCAGCGCTGGGAGTTCAAGCATCCTCAGCCATTCCTCCGTACTCGTGAATTCCTCTGGCAAGAGGGTCATACGGCTTACGCCAACAAGGAAGAGGCCGACCAGGAGGTGCTGGAAATCCTTGATTTGTATGCACTGATCTACACGCATCTACTGGCCATACCTGTGATCAAGGGCCGCAAGACCGAGAAGGAGAAATTCGCTGGTGGAGATTACACCACGACAGTGGAGGCCTTCGTCTCAGCCTCGGGTCGTGCCATCCAGGGAGCAACCAGTCATCATTTGGGACAAAACTTCTCAAAGATGTTCGAAATTGTCTACGAAGATCCGGAGACGCAACAGAAGAAATATGTCTATCAGAACTCTTGGGGAATTACAACGCGAACCATTGGCGTCATGATCATGGTGCATGCCGACAACCAAGGCTTAGTCTTACCCCCACATGTCGCCTGCATCCAGGCTATTGTTGTGCCCTGTGGCATCACCGTGAACACCAAGGATGCCGAGCGTGCCGAGCTACTCGATGCCTGCAAAAAGTTGGAACAACGTTTAACTGGCGCCGATGTTCGCTGCGAAGGCGATTACCGTGATAACTACTCACCTGGATGGAAATTCAACCACTGGGAGCTTAAGGGTGTGCCCCTTCGCATCGAGGTTGGTCCCAAGGATCTGAAGGCTCAACAAATTGTGGCCGTACGTCGTGACACGGGCGAGAAACTGACGATTCCTCTAGCCGATGTGGAGAAGAAGATTCCCGCCCTACTCGAGACAATTCACGAGAACATGTTCGCCAAGGCGCAGGATGATTTCTCCTCTCACACCAAGATTGTCAAGAGTTGGTCCGATTTCTGCGATTTCCTCGAGCAGAAAAATGTCCTCCTGGCACCATTTTGCGGTGAAACACCATGCGAAGACAAAATCAAGGAGAATAGCGCCCGCGGTGACGAGGCTGAGCCTGGTGCTCCCTCAATGGGTGCGAAGAGTTTGTGCATACCTTTCGATCAGCCTGCACCTATCGCCCAAAACGATAAGTGCATTAATCCCAACTGCGCAAATAAACCCAAATTCTACACGCTATTCGGCCGCAGTTACTGAGCCATCACTTCTTGACCTAACTTTCTTTTGTAAAAGGTTTTCGATATTTTTTAACTCACTCGCATAAAGTTGAATTAATCAATTAATTGTTTAATAAATGTACTTTCAAAATATTAATGCTCTGTAATGTTACAACACCTACGGAATTTGATTTCTATATAGTCAGATTAAAAATGTCAAAGCCATAACACCTTATTCAAATTTGTGGCATCTTTACGAATTTGCTAATGAGTCATAAAGTTTGGATATGTCAACTTAGCCCCAAAATCGAGTACTTAAATCATTGTTTATATGCCAAACTGTGAGCAACTTTGACAAAACCGATCCTAAGTGTATTTAACAAATTTTAATGATGTGTGCAAAAAGAAGTAGTCACAAGACATAATTGAAAATACGAAAACCAATAATCGTTGGGATTTATAGCTATTCGAATATTAAGATTTTGCAACCAAACTTGTACTCTTTTTCGGTTAGGATTATAAAGGGACAAAAAATATGTCAAAAAATTTCAGAATCAAAGTTTTAGAAAAAACGTTTTGTTGTGTTGCTATCTTCTCTTTCCTTCTGTTTTATTTTTCTGTTCGATTTAAATTCACGAAATTCAGAATCCTTAGATGGTTCACCCTAATTTTCTCCCTTTAGAGTTCCGCATTACAATTGTCATTATTGCATTGATTACCAGTGGACGATGTCTCAATGCATTATATAAGTCCTCGTGGAATCCCCATAGGTCAAAGATCGCATAAATATTAAAGTTATCGTAATGCATTAAGCAGCTGACACAAATAATTTTTCAAAACAAACTGATTGTTCCAGTTTAACTTGATTGGGTTGGGAATTAAAAGCATTTACGATTGGCATAGAAATATATGCTTGACACATGGTAGGGATGAAGATCAAGAACAGGTATTTCTTTTGAAATTTTAATACATCTTGTTTAACAATAAAATAAATTTGAACAATATATATTAAACTTTTTCGCAGTTTTAATCAATGCTCATCTGCTCTGGTCGTTGTCATTTTATAAGATGCCAATATTTCATAAAAATGCTGGAGACAATGCATCAATTTGACTTTATAATGAATTGGATGTATATACTGTATCAGTATCGATTTCGTTGTCTTGTGGTTCTCTATAGCAATTACATCAATTAGCGATTGAAATGGCAGTGCCATAATAAGTAGCAATTAAATAACAACTTTTTACACAATTATTAACTAAATAATATAATTGTCACACTTAGTACGAGGGAGAAAGAAGAACTTGTAAATAATTTAGCACGTATTATAGTATTTAGTTACTGCAACTAAAGTTGTCTATAGCCGAGCCCACACACACAACCGATTTGCGTGAACGGTTCCTGGGTCTGGATAAATATTGCGTATATCCATATGCGTAAACACTGAAAGTAACGACGGGTTATAGACCAACAGCGAGCAGTAGTAGTTAGTTGACAACGTTTAAATACCAGAAATGCATTAGCCATAATGGGAATGCTAGGCCGATTAGATCCGAATGGGTTTGTAGTGAGGGGCATCGGTAAATATCGTGTACTAACCAAGTGGACTTATGTTATTTGCCAGGTATGAAATCAAATCTGTTTTCTCAGTCGATATTTGCGCGTGTTCTACTTGCCTGTTAATCGAATATCAAACATCAAACATTCATACATATATACGTATACTTAATATAATACACTTGTATACATTCAGCTGAATTTCAGTCTTGAGATTCAATTATTTTTTTTGATATATAGAGCTAAAGCAAGACATTTGAACCAGCTGCTTACCCTCCTCCCCCCAAATTCAACCCCACCACCACCTTCGCCTCCTTCTCCCGCTTTAAAAAATTGGCAAACCAAACTGGCCAACTCGTGTAATCAATTTTCGTAAAATTGCATAATGGAAAATAATGATGGAATACTTACTCTGTTATAGAACTAACCTGTTTTTAATTGATGGACTACTCATTAGACTAGGCACAGGGACAGGGACAGCGAAAGGGAAATTACATTTTTGTTTTTAGTT
This sequence comes from Drosophila sp. 14030-0761.01, assembly GCA_018150735.1. Taxonomy (NCBI): domain Eukaryota; kingdom Metazoa; phylum Arthropoda; class Insecta; order Diptera; family Drosophilidae; genus Drosophila; species Drosophila sp. 14030-0761.01. The sequence goes on from JAECWO010000037.1 coordinate 691,656, forward strand.
TTTGTTGATTCTTTTCCGTATTGGAAATAGAATACGGGAGTTTCGCCTAACTAACGAAATTCGAGTTTAGTAATTTGCAGGCTGGTGACAAGTCTAGACGCACCAAACGCACCGTTCCGAACGGGAACTGATGCTAACATTCGCTTCCTTAATTTACAGAACCAATTAGAGGGAATCTATGAATTGGAGCTACGCAAAAAGAAAAACCAAATATATAAACAAATTATGTCATCAAAAGGAAAGTCTCTAGATGACGAAGCTGAACGTAACGGAGATGTGACTGAACCAGCAGCAGCAGCAGCAACAACAACTACATTTCAAGGTCGTTTCGACTTGGTCGTTGTTGTTGTTTGTTTTACTTTGCGGTTGCGAAATCCGGTACGATCCTGTGAGCTGATTCCACCCCGAGCTAATTCCAGCCTGTTACCAGCTAGGCTAACTAAAAAAAAACCCCAGCCGATCCGACGGGATAACTTGTTTCTTTGTTATTATCGACTGTGACTGGTGGCTCAGCCAGATCAGGTTCCAAAAAAACGAAAAAAAAACAAAATAAAAATACCGAATATTTTCTTCACCAAAATTGCATGCCCAGTGTGTGTGTGTGTGAGTGTGAGTGTGTATGAGTGTGTGCACAAGTGTCAGTATGCATCTGTTTCTGTTTCATGGATGACATGCAATTTTTTAGGGCCACCTCACAAAAGAGTCTCCATCAACTTGTTGGCCTTGGGGTTTGGTGCAGGCCAAGATTGTTGGCATGTTGTTGTTGTTGGTGTTGTGGTTGCAGTTGTCAGCCGTGTTTGTTTGTCTGTCCTTTTTCTGGGATTGGGATTTTTACTTATTGGGTTAAGTGGCCGGTTTTTCTCTGCCACTGCCGCTGCTGCTACCGATGCTGCTGCTGCTCTTGCCGATGCCCTTGCCCAAGCTCATTTGCGTGTATGTGTGGAATCATTAAGTGCCGTTTAATTGGGTTTAATTTCAAAGAAATTACAATACTTTAAGTGAGTCCATATTGTATGCCTGCAAGCTCACGTTTCACTTTACGGTGGTTTTTGGAAACTACCCGGAAAGTCATACCCACACCACCTGTCCGCAACTCAGTCTGCTCACACGACTCGACGCAAGCAGCGCTGCCTGCATGCGCTTGTATCGGTGTGACGACGACGCGACGACAGCGCCGACGTTCAGTTTCCTTTACGCCGAGTATAACTTCAAGCCAATTGCCCGCTTTCAATTCAGTTGCCGCTGAGTATTCAACTGATTCAATTCGAGATATATATTTTCTGACAAACAAAAGAGCAAAGAAAGATAAAATAAGAAACCACCAAAAAAAATATACATAATCAAGTGACCAACAAGTGTAGGAAGTGAGTTACGTTTCGTTGTTGTTAATACATTGACCAAATACTAAATACCCATATCCAAAACCAAATCCCAAACCGAAACCAAAATCCATCGCAACTAATCCTGTCCTGCCCCCAGTCTTTGTGAACTGTCCCAATGTTTTCCTTTGTTGCGCGCAAACAATTGCATTGAACTCATATGTGAGCGCTTTAGTGTTTGGTTTTACAATTTACAAATGCGAAGGCAACATTAAAGCTAATGCCACATAAGGCATAGCGAAAACAATTGCAAAAAAAAAAAAAAAAAAATACAACGCCAGCCAAACCTTACAAAAATAGACAAAAGTAGGAAACAAAACGAAAAAAATATTTTCAAACTAAACCAAAAAAAAAACTGTGTAAATATCTCAATTTGCGTGTTGCATGTTGACTTACGTGAAAATAAAATTGAATGTCTGTCCAGCGGATGAAAGGAGGCGTGAGATGTGTGCATTGTGTGGAATTTTAAAGGGGAAATACCAGAGCACTATTGCCAACAATAACGTTAAACAATAAGAATAAGTTGGACTCGCAAAGCACTCAAGTTTGTCGCCTGAGTCTTTTGTTTTGCAATGCAGCAACCAAAAAAAAAGAAGAAAAAGAAATAGAGTGATGTCTATTTTGTTAGTGTGTGTTTTTAAATGGTTAATGAGAGAAGACTCTTAATTACAATATCTTATTCTCGTTTAATTCGTATGTGCAGGTATACCGAGAGTTAAACAATTAAATAGCCTTTGTCAGCAGGTCCAAGTATTTATGATCACAAATAAAATACCTGTTATATTAAAAAAAACATTGTTTTATGCAGGTAATTTATATAGGAGCCAAGAAATATTTTCGCTTACTTCCCAAATCTGCATTTTTGCAAAATGTCCCTGCAAAAATTCTAAAAAAGTGTTTTTGATGCTTACATATTCTCAATTAAAATAAGTTGAAAGTTTAGTTGATCTATATAACATTTTAAATAAGATTATAAGTAGAAACAATTAAAGATTCCTAAATGATATTTAAATGTTGATTTTTCATCAAATCAACAACACTATGGCCAAATTTTGAGGATACGATAGAAGAAAACAGTTTTATTATTATTAGTCTTTTTTACGAAACTCTTCCGCCTATCGCCAGTTCTTCAAACACATGAGGAAAATGTATAATAATTATACTAACTTATTATTATAATTAATTGGTTATATATTTTGTGTAAGTTACTTCCCTATACAGAGTTACTTCCCTATATATTACAAACATTGCAAGATAATTACAATATCCATCGCAACAGTAGAAAAATAATAATTTGAAGAAACACTTCAATTTAACCTTTTATACTTTATGGCAACTGCAACCTTTGACTTTCTGATATTTTGCTGCCAAATCTTGATGGTAACCGAGTCCAATTACATCCTCGAATTATGTAGCAACAAGTTTGCAGCAAACAGTTTGAAAAACTTATAGCCATCTTCCGCAAACAAAACCATTGAAAGTCTTATGCTCCCTTTAATTGGTAAAACCATAAAAACAAAGTACGTGAGAAGGCTTAAGATTAATCCCAATTAAAGGTACGAACCACTTAGTATGTGTAGCTGGCACCCACACTTTGATTGCCCAAGATGTTAATATTAATAATCATAATCATAAAAAAAGCCATTATGTCGAGAAAGATAAACAAAGATTGCCCCAGTCATTTGGTGATGGTGTTAACAGGTCTTTAAACTTGTCGCTGTTTATTTGCCAACATAAACCACTAACTAAAACCTAAATTGTGATGATAGGCGGGAGTTAGCGACTCGGTGAGTCTGGGAAACAATACTCAAAGTGGCACACAAACAGTCAAAAAATACAAAACAGAAGAGAAATAACACAGATCCCAATTGGCCACGGTAATTACACTTTGGCTCTTGGCTTGGTCAACATCGTTTAAATGTTTCTGCTACTACTTTTTCGTGTTACGCAATAAGCGTAACTGACATTGAAAAAGAATATCGTGGTGCCAGCGCCACTAGGTTAGACAAACAATCGCAAATAAGTGCGACGGGATCGAATCGATCTTGAAAATTGTAACTTTAACATATTTGTAATGACAATTCATAACGAGTCTTAATCACCTCCATTCGCAGCTGTATACAAAATGGAGATACTAAGAAGCGATGCTGATTGCGGGGAATCTGAAATTGCAAAATTCTATGCCAACAAAACGATACTGATCACTGGAGCCACTGGATTTATGGGCAAGGTTCTTGTCGAGAAACTCTTGCGGAGCTGTGGAGATTTGAATGTCATCTATCTATTGATACGCACCAAGAAGGGCGTGGATCCTAGTGTGAGGAAAGAGCAGTATTTCAAGTGTGTAGTAAGTATGTAAATGATGTTGACTTTGATGGTTGTTCATAAAAAATCGACGATTTAACTGATTGATTTATGGCCGGGAATCAAACATTATTGGCTCTTTGCTGATTATTTTTTTATTTCTAATCGATACCACGTGACGTATGAGTAATTTTTTCAGTTTAATCTCTTGTAATTGTGTGGGATAACAAAGAGAATTCGTTAGATGTGTCATAACATGGATCGTGTAATTATAGCATGCTATATAATTAATGAGTGATAATCATATTAATTAGATATTGGCAAGCATTAAGACCCCACAATTTAGAAATAAACAAATATTTTCTGGGATTTTTTTCAATGACTAAATGGAAAGTTATCCAAAAAAATACAAATATATATAATGTGTAGATATATATTAGAACATTATGGCGATCTAAATTCTACACCGACTTTCTACATCAAGTAATTTCAAAAAAAATAGTTCAAATCTGACCCATTTTGAAAAGTGAACTCATCAGACTTTTTGTTATCGATTATTTTTGAAATATGCAAAACTAATTGTTGGCACGTTTTTCAACTTTTTTTCTTTGCCATTGAAAATTGTTCATCAAATTTGCGTGATTCTTTTGACCCAGTAAAGGGTATTAAAGATAACATTTAGTTAATTGTATAACATTTTATTTAGTATCATTTAAAGTGAACATAATGTATCCGGCAGTTGACCGAACATATGTTTTTTGGAGGGCAAAGCGTTATACATAAATTCCCGCAAATTACAAATATGTATTACCATCACACTCTGTGGTACAACATTCCGAAACACTTACATTTACACTCACACACACCACGTTTATAAGTCAAGGTAAACATAATTGGTCAAATGATGCAGACAAGCAAACAGAGATGGATATAGACTGACAGAGAGAGACAGAGAGAGAGAGAGAGGGAGATGAAAAGCCCAAATCTACAATGACTATGAATTGAATGAATTGCTGATATGACGTTGAAAACAACGTCAACCATTGGGTCTGGGTCCATTAGTCGATTCTAAGCCATGAATAGTTTAACTTCAACGCCAACGGCAACTTAATTAATGATGAAAATTTATTTTGCAGATCTTTAACAAACTGCTGGAGAAGAATCCCGACATCGTGGACAAGGTGCGCGTGGTAAAGGGCGATTTGCTGGAGCCAGACCTTGGCCTGAGCCACAATGACATCAACACACTTGCTTCGAATGTGGAGGTTGTGTTTCACTGTGCGGCCAATGTGCGCTTTGACCAGCCGCTGCGTCCCATGGTTATGATGAATGTGGTGGGCACACTGAAAGTATTGCGTCTGGCCGAAAAAATGAGCAATTTACAGGCACTTGTACATGTCTCCACATCATACTGTCAGTGCAATGAGAGTGTGCTGGAGGAGCGCGCCTATCCGGCGCCCCAGAATCCCTTCTCGATCATAGAAATGGTGGAGACCATGGACGATGCCGCCCTGGCGGAAATGACACCCAAGTAAGAGAAGGCGCCTAGTAGCAGCCACTTGATTTGGGTTTCAACCTGCGTCATTTCCACTTGCAGATTACTAAATGGCTTGCCCAACACGTACGCTTACAGCAAGGCGCTGTCCGAAGATCTAATTTGCAGATACAACAAAAAGCTCCCCATAATCGTCACAAGGCCCTCGATTGGTAGGTTGCAACCACAAATGCCACATTGTTAATTGCTTGGTTACACCCCACCATTTAATGCATTGCAGTAACGGCTGCCATACACGAACCACTGCCAGGATGGATTGAAGGCGTCAATGGACCCACTGGCCTAATGATTGGCGCCGCCCGCGGCGTAATACGCTCCATGCACTGCAATCCGGACTACGCCTCCACAGTCATTCCAGTTGATAAGGCCATCAACGGCATGATCGTGTGTGGCTACCACCGTGGCAAGGCCACCTTGGAGTCGAAGGGTCCAAATCAAGTGGATTTCTGCAACTTGTGCATCTCGAGCAAGGCGCTGATGTCTTGGGGTGACAGCATTGAGACGGGACGTCGATTCTTCTACAAGACGCCGCTTAGTGTTGCCCTCTGGTATCCGGGTGGATCGATCAAAAAGAATTACTACCATCACATGTTCTGCGTCATATTCTTCCACTATCTGCCTGCATATTTTATTGATTTTTGGCTCTTCATCTTCGGACAGAAGCCCTTGTGAGTTAAAAGTGAAGATTACGATGAATTTTGTGACGAATATCAATCGTTTCAGCTTGGTGAATGTCCAGCGTAAGGTGTCCATGGGGTTGAAGTTACTGCAATATTACACAACAAAAGACTGGGATTTTAGGAATGAACGTTTTCAGGAGATGAGCAGCAAGCTAAATGCCACAGACCAGGATTTATTTGACACCTCTGTGGGTCAGGTGAACTGGGAGACGTATATCAGCAACTACATTGTAGGCATGCGCACCTTTATTCTGGGTGAAAGTGACGCCACACTGCCACATGCGCGAAAGGTGCTGCGTCGTCTCTATATTCTAGATTGTGTCAGCAAGATTCTGTTCATCACCCTCACATTCTGGTTTTTGTGGACCCATTTAGAAGGTTTCCTAGAGAAAAGTGATGCCTTCATACGTTCGTCGCTGCATAATATTTACAATGAGCAAAATACTACATTACATGCATAAGTTTTCTTTAAAATAATTACAATAAACTTCATTAAATATATATAGAAATCACTTTTTGATTTTAAATTTTAGTTGGGGTGGAATAGTATGTAACCCGTATAAAATGGTGATACGATTAGAAGAAGATTTCACTGTGTTACAAATTTAAAAAAATCCCGAGCTTGGATCGCGGGACCTAGCAAATGTTGCAAGTGTTATAAAGCAACTTGAAAATGCTTAATTTTAATTTATTGTTTTGGATACCTCTCCTAACCGATGATGTACTTTTCAAAAAACAACACCGACGAAGTGACAAGTGCAAGAACTTATTAACTTATTTTTACTTTTAAATTTTTCGACTTCGATGTCGATTACAATATATCACATTATTAATTCAAATCTTTAATCCAAATCTAGAATTCTTAATTCATAAATTAAAACAAAGCTAAGGAAGCAAGTAAGTCGTTGGGCCGGCTTGGATATAACCTGCACCAAGTGGAAAAACAAAAAAATATATTAAATACAAAGATTATAGAAATCTATATATGTAAATCCTATAAAAATATTTATGTTCATGTATATATTTTTATGGCCTGTACTCCAACAAACGGAACAGGTATTTATCTGAAATTCCCGTGGACCGCTTTTAATGAAATTTGGAAGAAATTATACTTAGGTTTTGGTATAACAACAAATAGCAATTGCAGATTTGAAAATTTAAATTTTCGGTTACTTATTAGCAGTAAATACCAAAAAGGGTCACACTAAAAAGCTGTGCAGCAAAAGCTCTCCAAAAATCGTTACTCTTTAACTTTTATCTGTAAGGATTAAAACAGAAATTTTTAGAAATCTGGTTTTACGGGTTCACTTTGTCGAAAATAAAAAACTAGAATTTAAATAAACACCCGAATTTTCGACTATTTTCGTTGTTCGATTATGTGTTTTTATTTATTTTAACAATTGCTTTTTTGCTTTGCTTTTCAAAATAACAATTGCATTAATATTAATGCTTAAAAATATGAATTAAACATGACGGGGCTCTTAAAAATTTATTTTTCTTAACTAAATGCGGTTACTCATTAGAAGTGAAAAACATGTTCACACTGAACAGAGTACTTATGGAAGTATCGAGTAGCAATCGAATTCAATTTCGCGGCAATTGGAAATATAAAATGTGAGCTTTTTTCAAAAGAAAGCTCAGTTCGGTGCGGCATTGCGAAGCGAGCGGTTGTGTTTTGTGTGCACAGAGAGACTAAAATATGTATCACCTGAAGAGTTTGGCCCGTCAGGGAGCCATGCGGCAGCAGGAGCTGACCACCTTGGCTAAGGCACTGCCAACGGCTGTACTCCAGAGCCGCGGCTATGCTTCCGAGCATCAGATTCCAGACCGTCTCAAGGATGTGCCCACAGCCAAGGATCCACGCTTCTTTGACATGGTTGAGTACTTCTTCCATCGCGGTTGCCAAATCGCCGAGGAGAGTCTGGTCGATGACATGAAGGGAAAGCTGACCCGTGACGAGAAGAAACAGAAGGTTAAGGGAATTCTGATGCTTATGCAACCCTGTGATCACATCATTGAAATTGCATTCCCTCTGCGTCGCGATGCTGGCAACTACGAGATGATTACCGGCTACCGTGCCCAGCACAGTACCCACAAGACCCCAACCAAGGGAGGCAAGTACCAAAAACACATATTTATACATATTTGTGATAGGATGGGACAGGCTAATCTTTAAATTGAATCGATTTTTCCTTAGAATTTGCAACAATTATGTCGTGGCTCTTAAAGATTATGTAACTTTTTGTCCCTCCCCCATACTGCGATTCTTGCGCATACTCCGCTTTGTTTACGTTGGCGCGGCCCCCCATCCCATATACCTCAATACCCGGGAATTCAGTGCTTTCGCTCTCTTTCTCTCTGTTTCTCTTTCCCCCTCCTGGACTGTGTGTCCAAATTGCATAAGTTGTGTTAATTTGCACGTGTTGCCATTTGATTTCTAAGCCCTTCAAGTGTCTCGAAGATACCTTCACCTTGTTTTGGGACTTCATATTGATACGCAGTTTTCTTCCCTCCTGCCAGTCTAGAGAAAGTAAAGCCCTGTCTCTTTTGCACTCGTTTAATTTTGCTGGTTAAAATTCATTCGTTTTACTCGTTCAATTCTATTTTTAACGGTTTTTGCCATAGCTTTTTGTTTTGTTTGCTTGCTTTTTTTTGTTTCTTGTTGTTGGAATTAGAGCAGCAGCAGCACCCAAAAGACGAAACACGGCGCACAGTGTGTCAAGAGTTCCACACACATAGTATGTACATACATAAATTTGCAGGCCATTCTTTGTTGGTCGTCAAGCAAATTGTCTGTCCCCCTAAACAATATACATATGTACATATGTATATGTATTTGTTTTCGCATAATTAAATATAGAATCACTTCGTAAGCATTTAGTGCTTATCAATTGCTGGATTACCGACCAAAAAAATAACAAAAATCACTAACAAAAAACACTTCACATGGTACTTATCAGTCCTTGGCACGAGCAAGACAACAAAAAACCACCAAATATGTAAACCTATTGAAAAACAGCCGAAAAAAAATAGAAAATCATTGCCGACAAATAGATGTTTTGCTGTTTTTCATTTATGATTATGATTATTGCCCTACAACCTATGTATTCACTAGAACTTTAGCGATTTGTTGTTATTTTTATGATCTTGTTTTTCCAATTCCTGCCGATCACATGTTGTTTGTTGTTCAAGGTAATTGTTGCCAACTGGTTAAATTTACTTTTGTCCATGTCTTGTTAATCATATATTTAAATATTATGCTATTTTAACTGCTGCTACCTCTGACGGTGGGGCCTTATACCTAGGTGCTAAAATTACTCATATTTGTTTCATTCACTTCAAGCAAAGAAATAGTGGTCGCCCAACCCCCAAAGTGCTTTTTTTTCGTCAGCAACATGCTGAATTTATACAAATGCTCTAATTAATGGTAATTTGTGCTGTAGATTCTGCTGATACCAGCGGCCATTTAACTGTTAATTGTTTAATACACAAATGCGCATATTTATTTATTAATGACATGACACTAAAAAAGTGACTTCATGAGCCGGCCGGCCGGCTGGTTTAAACGAGTTTCAAATTCGGCTTAATTTTCTTCTTGCACTGTGGTTTGGGAAAAAAATACTTTATACTTTATTCTAAAAACTAAATAATTAATAGTTTTCAGAACTTCTTAAGCTTTACAAGCTACACCAAATTGGGCCTTAGAAAGGCATTTGCTAGATAGTTTGTGGACTTAATTAATTGCTTTAGTTACGGCTATTTTGTTAAATATACCTTACCTAATTTTATTTATGCACTTTCAACCAAAGTAATTTCAGCGACAATTAAGTTTAAATCAATTTAGCTTGAAGACATAAAAAACACTTTAAATTTGTTACAGTCACGAACCACTGTGCATTCTCTATACAATTTTATTTTGTTTGACGTTGCAAAAACACAAAAAAAAGAACGTAAGGGAATATACAAAAACTGGTTTTTGCTAAAGTTTTGGGGTGATGACGACGACGATGTCTGGAAGCTGTTCACGTGATAGTCACGTTGTGCCAAAATATAAAGGCACCCAATCCATGAGTCACACGATGTACACTTACAATTGAGACACACTGTCAGATTTGGGTACTTTCTATGTCATTGAACTGCTGGAAATCGTTCAATTGAATGTAATTATTCATTAGTCTCGGTTTTCATTATCATAGCTCTAATTGTACGGCATCATCATCATCATAAGCTGCAGCTCAAGGTTCAAAATGCAGTAAAAACTAAAATTGTCAGGCGCTTGAGCAACCTACTGATAGTGTAATATAATCAAAAGCTCACACTATCTTTGTCGCAACTAGTAAATACAAATAGTATATAAATACATATGTACACATTTATCAAATATTGTATTGACAAAGATGTATTAATTATTTACTAGTTGGGTTTTTGTAGAAAGAGATTTGAATATGTGTCAATTTCTGTTTGCTGTTTGTCGTGTTTCATTCGAGTGGAAATACTTGAGAATTTCAACTTTCGCTAGAACTCTGCTGGGGGCGGTGGCAGTTGAGTATGTTTTTAGATAAGAATTGAACAACTTATGCGACATTTCCTGTTATCTATATATACACGCAGATATACCATATATTTCATCCAAGAAAACAACAAAAGTTGTTGACGCCCACAGCGCAAAAAACAAAAAAATATCTGAATACTCAAAATTTGATCATATGGCATAGAACGTACTAGTCAGCTGACTAGGAACAACCGGTTTCGCCTAGCTAAGAGGAATTGCTGTTGCCAATGGTACATATACATATATTTATATGTATAGTCATCTATAGACGTGGCTATGCCCCACTCGATCGAGCCCCCAAAAAAACAAAAAACTTTATCGCTCCTGGCATATTGTATAAGTTCTTGCCTACACACATTCACAATGCTCAAAATAGAATTCTATTAGTTTCTATTTGCCAGATATCATGCGGTTTCTTGTTGTTGCTAACAAAATTTCGTTGTTTTTTAAGAAATTTTGGTCAACAAAAAGTAAAGAAAAAAACAAGTTGCCATTGGCTGATAAAGCCAGTCGAGGCTATGGCAAATAGAGTTGGCATCGAATATAAATGTATTTCTATATGTATATGGTTTGTGCTGTTGTCATGCCCCCCCATCCCAATCAAGTGTACAGTCAGCTCACTTCCAGCTTACTCAGCGGAGAACACAAATGAGCAAACAAACAAAAACCCAGACGAGAAGCTAAAATTTGTTTAAAGAATTCTGAATTCACGACTTGCAGCAGCTGATAAGCAGAGAACATACTTCTTTATATACTTTCAAACAATACAACGATCTTGTAATGAGCAGAAAGTGAAGTTTCATACAGTATGCATAAATCTAATCCACATTAACAATCCCTTCTATTCTATAGATTTTCCCCATAGTGCAAAATAAATAAATAAATGAATATATCCAATTTTAGACGTATTTTAAGATGGAAAAGTTTTAAGGTTTTAGCTTTTGTCACGTTCCAAGTTTCATTGGATTCAGTTTCATGGTCATCTGGCACGGCAACAGAATTAAAATTAAAGATTATTCAGACTGTTTAGGGGCTCGTCTCCCGCTTATGAAGAAATTAGCAATATTATTTTGGGGGACTTGGAACTTTGTGCCGCTTCATTTATGATATGGGATAATTGAACATTTATCGAACCATAATAAAGATTGAAGTATTCTATGTACATATAATAATTGCATTGCACTTGTATTAACAACGAATTACAATGTACAATTTCAATTTAAACAACTAAAAGAATTTTGAAATTACTCTTTCTGAAGATTGCTTATCTTATCGGCTAGCCGACTTTCTCAAAGATATCAAATAATAACAATAAATAAAGATAACACAAGAAATCATAAAACATTGTTTGTTTTTTCTTTTTTTTAGTAGGTGGAGTTTTAAGTAAAATGAAAATTTTTCCCTAGAATTGACCCAAATGAGGTGCAACACGTGATGTTCATCTCAATCCTTTTGCTTTCATTCAGTCGAATTTTTCGAGTAATGGGATTATTTTTAGTCTTTTCAATTGGACGTGATCCAATATAATTGAAAGCTGTCGGGTGGAATGCACTGGGTGAAGAAATGTAGTCTCAAGGTTTTATTTTGCTTGGGCACACCTGTCGCGTACGTAATGTTCTCGTGTCTTATGCAACTTCCTTTCTTGTCTTTTAATAGGTATTCGTTTCTCGTTGGATGTGTCCCGCGATGAAGTGAAAGCCCTGTCTGCTCTGATGACCTTCAAGTGCGCCTGTGTGGATGTGCCATTCGGTGGTGCTAAGGCTGGCCTGAAGATCAATCCCAAGGAGTACTCCGAGCATGAGCTGGAGAAGATCACTCGTCGTTTCACCCTTGAGTTGGCCAAGAAGGGCTTCATTGGACCCGGCGTTGATGTACCAGCCCCCGATATGGGCACTGGCGAGCGTGAGATGTCCTGGATTGCCGATACCTATGCCAAGACCATTGGACACTTGGACATCAATGCCCATGCCTGTGTGACCGGAAAGCCCATCAATCAGGGTGGCATCCACGGACGTGTCTCGGCCACTGGTCGTGGTGTCTTCCACGGTCTGGAGAATTTCATCAATGAGGCCAACTACATGAGCCAAATTGGTAAGTCCCAGAAAGATAAGCAACCCATTAATATATGGCTAAAATATGTGCATTTCTTTTCCAATAGGCACCACACCCGGCTGGGGCGGCAAGTCTTTCATTGTCCAGGGCTTCGGTAACGTGGGCCTCCACACCACCCGCTATCTGACTCGTGCCGGTGCCACCTGCATTGGTGTGATTGAGCATGATGGTACTCTGTACAATCCAGAGGGTATCGATCCCAAGTTGCTGGAAGACTACAAGAACGAACATGGCACCATTGTCGGCTACCCCAATGCCAAGCCCTATGAGGGAGAGAATCTGATGTTCGAGAAGTGTGACATTTTTATTCCAGCTGCCGTCGAGAAGGTCATCACCAGCGAGAACGCTAGCAGAATCCAAGCTAAGATCATTGCCGAGGCCGCCAACGGTCCAACTACACCAGCTGCCGACAAGATTCTGATTGAGCGCAACATTCTGGTCATCCCAGATCTGTATATCAATGCCGGTGGTGTCACCGTCTCGTTCTTTGAATGGCTGAAGAACCTCAACCATGTGTCGTATGGTCGCTTGACCTTCAAGTACGAACGCGAGTCCAACTACCATTTGCTCGGTAAGTCCAATAGAAAAACTTTCTAGAACCGTCTGGAACGGTTTTAAGCATTCTTTGCGCTCGAATTCATGACACTTCACATCATTTCAACGGTTTTCGGTTTATATAAAATTCTTAATTTCGTATACAGTAAGTTCTTAATGAAAAAACCTTGATAGAACAGCCTTTCAACATAATTCCTACTATAATTTGATTACTCCTCCCCATTCATTTGGTTACTCCTCCTATTTAGACTTATCTTTAAAACTGTAATTTAATTTTAACTACCATCTAAGTAATTTGTTGTTTATTCTTCTTCTTTTTTCCATTTCTCTTTCTATCACCAATGTAGCCTCAGTCCAACAGTCAATCGAAAGAGTTATTATGGACGGTACATTATTATTATTAATACAAGCTTTTCGTTTATTATCCCGAAACCCACATACTCACTATGTAATTACACATTCCATTCAAAGGACTGCCACTTAAAAATATTAAATAGGCGGCAATAATCTTGTTATTCAGAGTTATAAAATCTATTTAATGTCTCTAAGCGAAAAAAGGAAATGCTTCAATTAACTCCTTACAAGACTATTACTGCTCATTCCATATAAATAAATAGCAATCCTTGTCTAATTCACTGTCATTTTTACACGACATTTGAGTTTACCTTTCCCGATCTTTACCTCTATATCTGTAGTACTAGATGTTGATTTTATTCATGTTTCTCCTATGTACGTATTTAATTGTTGAGTTTGTTAATGCGCATTGTCCCCATGGGTCACATCTCTCACATCATCTCCCACTATATGGCCTAACTGTGCTTTCATCAACATATTTAATACAATTTTATGTAGTTAAACCCTTAAAGCACTATCCCAGCATGCGGCATATTAACTAATTGCTTTGTCTGTTCTCTGACTGATGTCATGTTTCAGAATCTGTTCAAGAATCCCTGGAGCGTCGCTTTGGCCGTGTGGGCGGACGCATTCCTGTCACCCCCTCCGAGTCGTTCCAGAAGCGCATCTCTGGTGCCTCTGAGAAGGATATTGTCCACTCTGGTCTGGATTACACCATGGAGCGTTCGGCTCGTGCCATTATGAAGACAGCCATGAAATACAACTTGGGTCTGGATCTGAGAACCGCTGCCTACGTTAACTCCATTGAGAAAATCTTCACCACATACCGTGATGCTGGCTTGGCCTTCTAAGCACCGGAACCAGCGGAACTAGCAGCAGCAGCAGCAAACTCTTAATTAGTCGACTAAGCAACCGAACTCAATTGCACCGCCGTTTTTAGAGAAAAGTAAAGCAAAGAAAATTTTGTCACAAAACATTATTTACCCATTTTATGAACGGATATGCGGATGGCTGGCAAACTATTTTAAAAACTTTCGCCCGTGTTTTGTATTAAGTTGAGCAATTTGCGAGCTTATATTATTGTTGATTTTCTGTAATTTTTAAGTTAATAAGCCTCACACTGAAGCAATGGCATTTTCAACTATGTATCGTATTGTAGGAGCAATTGCTCCATTGCCGTAACATTTAAACAAACAAACAAAAACAAAAAACAAAAAGAAACTAAAACAAGCGAAATTATCAAATATACACAAATCTAAATCTTTAAACAAGTGCATTTTTATTTGTCAATGTGCGCTGATTGGCCACTTAAAAACGATCACAATAGAATTGTTAGTCAGATTACGTATACATCTCGATGGAATGTGTTCGCGTGTGTATAAAAAAATATTGATCTCTATATAATACTATAAGTACACTTTTCGTTCGTAAAAAAGAAAAAGGGATTTACGAAAATCTATGACAGTACAGGAGTGCAGAAATTTAAAATGGAATACGTAATAATCAATTATCATCTAGTTTTTCCATATCAAAAACGTTTTCAAACTTACTAACTAATATATGTATATATAGGCTAATATATGTACGACTATGTGTTTGTGCGTATCAACTTGGTGCCAAATGCCGATTGAGTATGAGTATGGAGTTGTTATAGGATCAAAGATTTCGGAAATAGTTGCTGCTTCACATAATCATCGACCATTTCCATAAGCAGGGTTCGATTAAGTTTTGGATGCTTGAAAATATAGCCAAAGTCTTTTAATTTCGTGTTATCCAAATAGAGATGCTTGTGATGCAGCTGCTCCTCATCCAGATAAGGTGTTAACGGTGTGTTCTCAATGCCATTGCGTTGGCAAATTTCCGCCCACGGCGCCATGTGTTTGTCGTTGATTTCGCTCACCGTGTCCGTGGGATATAGCTGAAATTCATAAATTTAAAGAACATTCATTAAAATATGGAACTTAAACATTTTTAAATATTAATATACACATAAAAAAGAATACTTTAATTAATAGATTAAAAGAGAATAATATGGTGCCCATAGAAAGTTTTGCGAGAATGAAAACGGGTTCGTTTCTACATACCAAATACGGAATATGAGGTAATCTTAGGATTGTAGAGTCCCATTCATTTTTTAATGAACACCTTTTAGTGACTGACTTACCTTGGTCAAATTCGACATAACGACGCCAAAGTAGTCCACATTGATGCCAAATATATCAATTAGGAGATCGGTAATGCTGCCCTGCGTCGATATTGAGTCATCTACAATATTGTACACCTGACCAGCTGTCTTGGGGCTCTGCCACAATTGCCAAATGGCCGCGCACACATCCGATACGTGCACTGTATTTAGACGCATGGCATCGTTCCAAAGCAGTTTCATTGTCTCGCCGAGATATTTGTAAATGGCAGCTATTATAATGCGCGGCACTGTTGGAGTAGTCAGACAAGAAGAGGTAGGAAGGCATAAGTAATATAATAACCAGCAGGCGTCGAGGGA
Organism: Drosophila sp. 14030-0761.01; assembly: GCA_018150735.1. Taxonomy (NCBI): domain Eukaryota; kingdom Metazoa; phylum Arthropoda; class Insecta; order Diptera; family Drosophilidae; genus Drosophila; species Drosophila sp. 14030-0761.01. The sequence goes on from JAECWO010000037.1 coordinate 707,650, forward strand.
GCGAGCGAGACAACTTACTTAAGTAGCGCTTATCACCAATGCCATAGACAACGGGCAGACGGACTACAGTATAGCTGAGATCATTGATACGCGCCAGCTCCTTTTCAACCTTTAGCTTTTGCTTGGCCACACCCGTCCAGGGCTCCAGTTTGCAGTCCTCTTTCAGCGGTATCTTTTCACTGCTGTTAACACAACCCGAACTGAGCTCCACATAGCGTTTGACCTGTTGATTGGCTGCCTCAGTGGCACAATTGATGCTTAACTTGTATATGCCCTCCTTGTAAACGGCATCATCCTGATTGGCACGCGTCTCGGCAGCACAATTAATGACCACATCCCAGGCCCGTCCAGTTGTTGGGTGTGGTGCAAATGCCAGTTTGCATGAGGCTGCTCAAATATATAAACAAACAAGAAGACAAACAATAAAGGATACCAAAACCAGTTTGAAGATCGCTTATGTATGTGTGTGTGTGTGTGTGTGTGTGTAAGTCTGTGTGTGAGTGAGTGGGCAGGAGTCTTAACATACCGGCATTTATCAAGTTGGCACTGCAGAACTCGACTTTATCGAAGGCCCTCGACGTCTCATCATTCAACCAGGCCATTTGAGGCGGCGTCTTATCGGCTATGCGTATTTCCTGCGTCAGCTCATTGTTAAGCAGATAAGTGACTAAGTTTCTTCCAATGAAACCGCAGCCTTCAATAACGAAATTATAATATATGCATATTAAGTTCATTTAATCACAGTCATAGAGTGAGGGAGAGGGGCTATGGGGTTTACCCAAGATCAACAATAATAGACTTACCACCCAAAATCAACACGGTCGGTTTCTCAGACATGCTGCAGCCACAACGCAACGTAAGGGAATGATTCAAATTAAGTTGCACACAGAATCGAGATTGTTTTAATAAGCAGCAATAATTGTTTATTTTGTATTCGTTGGGTTCTGGCAACTCTGTATCGCTATGGGTGATGCCACATGTTAATCGATGATTGCAAAAAACCATAGTTCACCTAGGTCGTGAATAGATATCGAACGACTTAGACATAACGATTATTTACTATTATTTTAATAGCTTTTTTTAATTGCAAATCAATAGATTGCATTTCCAGATATATTAATTTATAATATATTTTCCAATTTTGTAACTTTCTATTACCTTTATAAAACAGGTCAGGAAAGGGACACCCTGCTTCCACTTACTTGTTATCGATGGGGAACCAATCGAACTGTAGTTCGTTTGGTGCTTTCTGCGAATCGTCGCGGCCGTTGCGTTTTTAGAATTGTTGTTAAGTTTCTGGTATTTTGTCACAATTAAATATGACGCTGCAAGTATCCTCATTCGAAATGACAGTAAACCAGTAAGTAAAAAAACACGTTAATTTACATATTCCTTACATTTCTTTAATTTAAGGAATGGCTGCTTTATTTGGCGCACAAACAGTCAATCTTCCATTCTGATAAACGGTATTGACGAGCAACATCTACATTTCGAAGGAATAGCAGACGCATACGATGAAAATAACGAGATGTGCGGGATGCCTACTTGCAATCATAACACCCAAATTCCTATTGACACGAATATTATTAATAACAATAATAATACTACGTTTGTTAATAATAACAACAGCAGCGGCGCTTTACAGCAGTTTTCTGGTAAAACTGAAAGTACCACTTACATCGTGGGTAACACTGTTCAACATATTACCGCCAACAATTACATTGACCCCAGCAACAATTGCAATAAACGATTGACCTTTTTTAAACGGTAAGCTTTGTAAATGGTAAATGGTATATTGGCTGGTAGAGTCTAATTGTTTTAAAAAATATGCAATATGCGTGGTTTTTGTTTTTTTTATTTTTAAAACAAGCGGAAGTTATCGATAAGTTTAGAGATGTATCGATACTATTAGTGGTGCATACGTAAGGGTGTGAATGGCAAATCACGCATGATAAATAAATACTTGTTGTTCTTTATTTGCGCATTTTGTACTTTATTCAATTCTAATTTTTGAAAAGCAATAGATATCTGGAAAGTCATTTCTTGAAACTATGTATATAGCCCAGTCCATGTCTTGGATTAAAACCAGGTACAGTTAGTTGATTATAATATATTTGAACAAAAACCTGCATGTTGCAACACGTTTATACGTGTATGTACTTGATTTCCGAGTGATTTGTGAATGTATACATATGTATTTATATTATAATTGCGTTACTTTTATCAGCGATTCCGAAGCCGAGGAGGAATTTCAAGAAACAAACAATGAAGCTTCCATGGGATCCGTTGGCTCCACAGTGCAGGAAACTGCAGATACTGGTGCCGAAGTTACTGCCGAGTGAGTGTAATCAATCAACAGGTGATAGGATAACACTACATGTCTCTTTTGTTCCTTTATTTATAGGCCAGCTGATGAACCTTTAGCCTATCTCCAAGGTCTCAACGTGAGTATTTTATTGAGTAAATTAAATTATGATGACGTATTCCACAATAATAATTGAATGTTTTTATTTTCAGTCGGGCAACTTGATGCAATTTAGCCAGGTATACTAAGATAGGCGCTGCCACAAATCGCTTTGTATTAGAATTACCAGAAACATCGACATCGAGGAAAACACATTCATAATAAGAGACATGTCCAGTTCGAAGAAACCCATTGGTTTTATTCGAAACTTCAGACTAATTATCAGCAATGAAAATGTAAAGATCGCCTGTTTGTAGCGACAGTCGGCATCCACGTAGTTGATATTTTGTAGGATCATTCCCGTTTTCTTAGTTTCTTGTAACACATCATTGCACAAATGGGCTAGCATTACAATTTCCGCGAGTGAAATGCCTAGAAACACCAGGTTGATAAGAGCTCCAAAGCCATCGTAAACCTTGCCAGAAATTAAAGTCTCTGCTAGGTTATAATACTGTATAAAGAAGCCCACAGTCATGCCCAACAGATGGCATATTAGTGACAGTATCATGGATAACGCCATTTGACTGAGATAATTATTTGAATGTACAAAGATAATCTTATATTGCTTTGCCAAAATGTCCATCTCATCGGCCAATGAGCAAAACCTTTCCATGCGATAGTAGGGTGTGGTTAATTTAATTTGATCCTCCCTTTGCATGAGATTCACCTGTTGCAACTGATTTTTAATTCTGGCATTTAAGGCTTGCAAAATGGCTTTAACTATTATCATGGCCCCAAAGTAGCAATTGTTTAACAAATTGAAGATAATCATTGGATACAATTTATACAAGGCCCACATCCAACTCAGTTCTGGTTCATAATGTCGTTGATGAATCACCAATGTGATCAGGAGTATCGTTGGAAAGACGATAACCTTAACCAGGGAAGTGCCAACCGATCGCCAAACTGTCCTACTGTTAATCTTAAATATTCGCAGCGTATTAAAAAGAGGAACTCTGCTCATCATCCTGGCCACTTGTCTGCCAATTAACATTTGCGATATGTAATTCACAATGGACACTGTGATGTGCATATAGCTATATAATTTTGAAGCATCCTGAAGATTCAGCTGTCCATGAATATAATCGTTGTAGATTTCTCGCACATAAAAGCTGGCAAAAATTATGGTTACCGCCATGCAATAGGCCAAATGTTTTATTGAAAATTGAAAACGTTCACGACTGCGGGCGTTATAGCGAATGGGAAAAAGGCCAAAAAAAGTTAGCATCGACACTAAAGTGACCGTTAGCAGGAACACGAGACGGTCGTCTCCTTTTTTACGTCCTTTTAATAGTTGCGAAAAGAAGCTCATTTCGTCACCGACTAACTGACTGACTGGAGAGTGCCATCTAATGGCGGTTTAATTGTTTATTCCTCCTCGATTATCATAATGGAGCTATCTGAGGGACCTGTCAAGGAACAACACTATCTAGAACACATCGCGGCGGTAGCCAAAATTCAAATGGGCATTGGCTTGCTTCGTCATCTAAATATAACATTGAGCCAAACGAAAAAGGGAGAGGAGAGAATGACACAAAGCGTAGTCATTGCGGACATGCCTCAAAATGACTCAAATGCAGGGCTGTAGCCGAGTTTGCCTTGAAGGGTAAATTGGACAAATTGATTTCTGGGAAATTAGGCACTTGCTTTATAAAATGCTATGAAGTTTGTGTAAAAGATAGTCATTCAACTTTTTACCTTCCATATTTTGAACTTATCTATGGGTAAACCCCTTTTGGAAACGTCTTTTTATTCTTCAACAATCAGCTGATTGCAATTTCACAAGTCTGTATGACGCCACAAATGAATTTGAGGTTCCTAAAGCATACACATAAAGATACAACCTCCTCTTCAACCGACAACCTGTCTATATAGATAAAGTTTTTTCCTTCGTGACTGTTAAGTTCCTACATGTCGTCATAGGTGCGAAAAAAAAAACAAAACAAGTCACTAAGCGAATTGCAACAACTTGTGAAAGCAACAAAACAAAACTCTTTTGTATTTATCAATGTGTTCATTCTTAGTATAGTGAATAATATTGAACAAGCAAGAACATGAAGCTCTATCAGCTTTATGAGCGTAAAGTAGGAACCTGAAATTTACAATTGGTATACACTCTGCATTAACAATCGTAATTTTCTGTTTTTTATAGCAATCTGTGTTGCGTGAGATGATGCTACAGGATCTGAAGCCCCATAATACTTTACCCAAGTTGGAGGATCACAATAATGGGGGCTATGAGTTTAGCATGGTATTGGACGAGCCGCTTAGATCACATTGGTTGTACTCACCGACATTGAATAAACTGTATATACGTATGAATAAGACCTTTAATGTAGATGTGCAGTTCAAGGCAAAGTTTCCCATCCAGCCCTTGAATCTGCGTGTCTTTCTCTGCTTTTTAAAAGACGTTAGCGGTCCTGTTTTGCGTTGCCAGAATCATATAAGCACTGAGCCATGTAAGTAGTCCTATATGAGTTTAGAAAAAATTGTGAAATTATTTTTTCATTTTTCCAGTGTCCCATAATAATGCAAAAGTACGTGAAAATATCTTGCGCTGCGAAAATCCAAATACCATCTATTGCGGAACAGCTCAGGGAAAGGGTGTATCGGAAAGATATTCTGTCTTAGTGCCATTAAACATGTCTCGTTCCAATAATCCCAGCTATATGCGGCAGACACTTGCTCTTAGATTCGCCTGCCAGAACTCTTGTTTTGGTCGAAAGGAAACTAGTCTGATGTTTTGCCTAGAAAATGCTTGGTATGATATAATTTCTAACAGCAATATTGCAAATGCATTGTATATAATATCTGCATTTTACTTTACCTCATTTCAGTGGCGATATTTTGGGCCAGCAAGTGTTGGAAGTTAAAATTTGTACATGTCCGAAACGGGATCGCAATGCGGAAGAACGCCAGATGATTAACAAGAAGCGAAAGGCTTCGCCGTCCATGGCTGCATCCGATTATGATGATGATAAATGTGATAATGATTCCATAGATGCCAAACGATCAAAAAGACGCAGGCGATCCAACTCATATCAAGCAGATGTAAAACAGGAAGATGATAGTACGGACAGTGGTTCAATTGACCAGTCACTGCCAAATGATTGGCAAGTGAAACGCACAAGCAATGGGGAGTACCAGCTCGTTCTTATTTGTCCAAGGAAAGACTTGCTGGTGAACGGCATTGAGAGTATGTTCAGGAACACTGCTGCTGCCATCGTGCGCAGCCCAACAAAAGCCAGCAAACTGCACAAACATGCCGCTAATTTGGTCAAGTTAAAGGGTAAGCAAAGTGGCTGGTGGTTAAAGCGTATTTCAGTCTATTAATTTGAATTCGTTTTCAGAAAGTGCGTTAAAGCTGCCGTGACTTTTGGATTGGTCAGCGTCACAAATTTTTCTACTTCTTTATATGAAGATTTAAGTTCAAAATGGATATGAATTGCATAATAATTAATATTCGATTCCCTAAGATGCTGAATCAAGCTCTTCCAAGGGATAAAACTATGCCACAAGGGAATGCACTGAAAACGTATTTTAAAAATATATATTTTTGATATTCTGTCGTTAATCAAAGCACACCGCAAGATGAATTCAAAAAAGAAAAAAAGAAAAAACAAAAGGAAACTGTTAACATGGTAGTAATTTAAGAATTATTATTGCTTAAAGTTATTAACATAAGAAACAAAATGTTTATGAAATGAAGCTAACTATTAAAGCAAAGTAGTTGCTAGTGTAGAATGTGTTTATAATATTATTTTACAATTCAATCGATTTGTACTTGTAGTTTATGGAACGTGCACCAATGCCCAGATCCTACTGTACTCATCTTACAGACCGTCGATCGTCGCGCATGCTAAGATTCTGCATGGATGTATTTAGTTGTAACATGTGTGGTGGCTCCAAGTGCGGTCAATGCTCCCTTCCTACTTTTTCTGTCTTTCAGTCTCTCTGTAGCGAATATGTCAAAGTCTTATGCTGCATTTACATATTTTTATTTTTATGCATTTTTGCTAGGTTTTAGTCCTAGCGCGCATGCGTTTGTGTCTTGCACATGTGCGAGGATGCACAAAAAATCAGATATAGATATATAAAGAGAAAAAAGAAGCCAGATGTTGACACTGTGCCGCAGATGCAGGCTACTATGGTTTTTGTTTTTTTGCCACATGCGGCAAGCAACTGAATGCAGTGTTTACTTTTTATGCAGATTCTCTGTGCATTGACCTAGGGCATGGGAGGGCGTCCAAGTGAACCAACTAAGTGATATTTGAATTGTAACGGATTGCCTGGATTCCCTTGTGTGCAGCAAGACGGATGTAAATGGAAACAGCTATGGTTGGGCGACCATTTAAGGCCGGGCCTTTCCTTTGCCAGCCAGTACCAAACTTACCTGTTTGGCATAAATGAAATGGGTCGACCAAACTTATAAAAAAAAACTCACTCAATTTCTTGTTTTACCAGTGAGCGCGTAAGAGAGTGGGCAAGAGACTCATTTCACTCGGCACGGGTTCAGTTCTCAGGCCGAATAACATTTTTGGAATATTTTCATTCGTTTTATTTTTTTATTTGTCCGGTGGCAAAAGATCAACAATTTGAAAGTTGACACTCAAAGACCTAAACTCTCTCAGCGCTGGTGATTTAATTACCACCTACAGTATGCAAAAGAGAAAATGCAATTGATAATCTTGAGCTATACGAAATCATGATATGCAAATTATGAATATTACTTTGCAGAAATGATTAAAATAGCATTAATCATGACGTCCCTTGCAAGAAAACTATGACGCCAGCGACTTGGATCAAAAATGGATGTAAGTAGTGATTGCAATATTCTGTAACAAGTCATTCCTAAGGAGAAATCCTACAAGTAATGTAAAAAGCTATGGATTTAATTGGAATTCGATTGGGTTTTGACTCATTGTTTGGAAATATTTATGAGTACTCATCGCAGAAACCTAAAACCAATAAAAAATTGTAACTTTAGGATAAAATAAAATTGATTTGAAAAACCTAAATCAAAATGATTTTAATTTGAACGTGTTTCGCATTCATTAAAAAGACGAATAAATGTAGTTAATAATTTAATTCTACTTAATATTATCTTATTTCTCAGTGCTGTAAAAGTAGTTCCTCAACTTTTTCATTTGCCAAACAAAGGTGAGAATGCTGTGCTTTGGCTTTCCTATTTGAGTAAGTATATAAGGTAAATCTTAGCAAATAAAGATAGCTATCTTATCCAGACGTCAGACGCTAGCCACTAACCACTGTGCGTGTGCAATGAAAGTCAAGGCGGCAGGTGAAACTGCTTTGCAAGATTCACTCCATTGAATTCCACTCAAAGTTTAAGCTACTGCCATTTGGGAGAGCTTGCTGTGTCTCCCTTCACTCATATTTGCAGTTGTGGCTACAAAAACCAGATAATAAACAATACGACGACTCCGACGACGACGAAAACAGCGACGAAAATGTACATACGAGACGACTCAACGTTGTTGCTGCTGCTGCTGCGGTTGTTCGAGCCAAAAAAGCGATCTCCACTGGCATAGAAAGAGTCAAGAGTTTGCCGCAGTTGGGTGACAACGGTCCGGTACGGTACAAGTTTTTCAAGTTGGCGTTGGCGTTAACATTGTGTTGAGAAAAAAAATCAAATAGAGAGAAAAACAAAAAAACCGAAACGCATTCATTCATTTTGACCGCGAAAATACAGACATCTGTCAAGTGAAATTTTTGCAGTGCTGCAATGGTGGAAACGGCGACAACAACAACCATAACGCGAACAACAACTAATGTGCCGGCACCAGCTGTGGAGTCAGTAATAATAACGGGACCGGGAACGGGAACAGGAACACCAACAGCTTCGGCTGCTCCATCCACAACGGCCACACCCACAACGGCTGCCCAGGCGGCGGCGGCCCGGGCGCGTCGCAATGATGAAACAACACGAGCCATATTCAGTTTAAAAATTATCATATTCTTAGTGCTGCTGCCACTTGTGCTTTTAGCAGTATTTCTTAAGCATCTGTTGGATTATCTCTTTGCTTTGGGCCTCAAGGAGAAGGATGTGAGCGGGAAAGTGGCATTGGTAAGCAGCAGCAACATCATCATCTTCATCATCATCATCCCCATCATCATCATCACTGAGGTGGCAGTTGTCTGACGTGATTGTTGGTTATTAAAATGCAATTGAAGCCAAACATGTGTGTGTTGGTTGTGTAGACATAAATGGCTGGCAATTTTAATAGGCAAATTGCTCATTAATAATGCTCTTCGGGTCGTACAAAACTGTAAGATCATGAAAAGGCTATGCAGCCAGCCATAAACAATATGGAAACGTCACGCACTTTCCTTTTCCAGTGGCTGCTTCTCCACTTGGCCCGCCCATTTTTACCTATTTGGTCTGTCCCTCCCCCTTACTCTCTCTCTTTTGGACTCTTTCTCTGTTTGGCATACCTAAGTTGGGTGCGGCAATATACTAAGTATTCGATCGGCCATCGGCGGTGGCTTAAAGTCAATATTTATGCCTAACTGTTTAGATTCGTACATTGTAAATCAATCCACAATCATTTTCCCGACTCTGACATCATTTGTATGTAATTCTATATCGCGTATCTTGTTCATTTATCAAGTATTACATGTCGACAGACGAAACGGAACAATCAGCATCATCTTTGCTTTATAGTGTTTAATTATTAAGAAGTCAATTGATGGTCGCCACAAGGTCAAGTGTGGGGGGCTACAAAAAAAATATTAAAACCACTCACTGCTCCATATATGTTTTGGTCGAAAATTCGAATTCCATTCCCAGTATCGTGATCTCGAAATTTATTTGGTTTTTTAGTCGCGTATCGTAGGTGTGTGCCAGCCATAAATTCTAAACGAATGTAGCGTATTTATGAGTCATTTAAGCGTGATCTGTTTTTAGTATCGAGACGATCGCTTGCTCACATATCTTCAAGATACTATAGAGTCAGCAAAACAGGTTTGTTTCTCTCAGTTCGTTGTTGACTTCCCCCGCTTTTATTTTGTACATATAAACAAGCAAACTTCTTTTCACTTTTGCTTAAAAGCTGCAAAACAAACAATTGATGACGTTTCACAAACGCTATAAATGTAAACAATTATGAAATGTAAGATAACACTGATCAACAGGTTGTGGGTTTAAATATGTTAAATATTTTTAAATTTTTTCATGCACATATTTGGAAAATCAGAAGCCTACGCTTCTCTCCTGTGACGAATCTAGGTCATGTCCGTCTGTTTATTAACTCTTTTAATAAAAATGGAACTTTCAGAATACTTAAAAATACAATCAATATTTTAAAAATGAAGTTGTAGAGTAAATGTTTGAATATGACTCAAATTGAATAATGATTTCATAAATGTAAATATGCATTAATGCATATTTTTGTAACTTCGGGCAATACAAGCTTCAAACAACAAACAAATATTTAAGTAGAATCCATCAATTTACCTATATAATCATAATTAACATCAATTATTGACTCACGCGACACTTGGAAACATATTCTGGTAATGCAATCAATTAATTTATGTATTCACACTGAGAACAATAATGTTTCTCCACTTTTAGATATCGGGAACATTTTATAGTTTGTTTATTTGGAATCCAGAAATATTTGAATATTAAATAAAAGGGAAACTAGGTCAATAGGTCAAGCCCTGCTGGTCTTGATCTGAATGAGTTGGAAATTTTGAGCCCATATTTGTTGGACTGTGGACTTCTCAGGCCGTGTATCTTCCCAATCTTATCTAGATAAATGACAACAACAATGTTGTTAATTTGCATATGATATTGAAATTCTTTACGGTTAGCTGCTAGCGAGTACGACAATTGCGCATTGGAGCTACAATATATGGAAATACACATCTGTATAGATATATAGATACATTTGACATGTGCTGCTATTTTTGTTGTTGTCGCTTTGATTTTGAAATTTTTTTTGTCGTGAACGTGCCGTGGTGGCGACTTTGAATTGCGGTCGGAGCACTGTGTTGCACCCCCAACGTTGACTGAGGTCATGCCATTTTAATTACGGTCAAAAGTCACTCAATTGTGTGGCAGTCACTCATATGTGAAAGAAAAACACTGCCCGAGTATGTCATTCATAAGTTGCCGCTTTGTTTTCCCATTTGTCTCGTAATTGAGTTGACTTGCAGACGTTAAATGAGGCTTTTGTTCAGTTCAAAGCCACATTAGCTTATAGGTTATTGTTTGCAAATGAAGCTAATTAATTGAAACTCATTATAATGATGGTGCTATGTGTGTATAAATGACCTATTTGGCAGGTAACTGGAGGTGGCAGTGGCCTGGGTCGTGAGATATGCCTGGAATTGGCCAGACGCGGTTGCAAGCTGGCCGTTGTCGATGTCAACTCAAAGGGCTGCTATGAGACAGTCGAGCTGTTGACCAAAATACCACGATGTGTGGCCAAGGCCTATAAGGTAAGTGCCAAAATCAAATGCGTTGTCTTGAACTTGCGATGATTTGATAATTTATTCAATAGAACGATGTCTCCTCGCCGCGGGAACTACAATTGATGGCCGCCAAAGTGGAAAAGGAACTGGGTCCGGTCGATATACTGGTCAACAATGCTTCCCTAATGCCAATGACATCGACGCCATCGCTAAAAAGCGATGAAATTGACACTATTCTGCAGCTAAATCTGGGTTCCTATATTATGGTGAGTAAACATATTTCCGCATTTCAAAGTCATGTGAATACATTTGATTAGGCCTAACTAAATAAATAAGTGTAAGAAGTAGCATCTATTGGCATTAAGTCTCGAGATATATTTACTTTCGCAAATGATCTATAACATTTTAAGTAAACATTTTGCAGTTTACAGAATGGGTTAACTGAGTTATTAATAAAATTACTACTTTCAGACCACGAAGGAGTTTTTGCCGAAGATGATAACACGCAAATCAGGCCATTTGGTGGCCGTAAATGCCTTGGCAGGTGAGTGGCCTTTACCTGTTCTATTACTTAAAACCGTATTAATTGAACGATTTGTCTAGGACTTGTGCCCTTGCCTGGCGCTGGCATATATACGGCCACAAAATACGGCATTATGGGCTTCATGGAGGCCCTGCGAGCTGAACTGCGTCTCTCCGACTGCGACTATGTGCGGACGACAGTGGCCAATGCCTATTTGATGCGGACCAGCGGTGATTTGCCGCTGCTAAGTGATGCTGGGTAAGTCATGACTTGAAAGTCAGGTGGAGGAAATGCCAGTTAATTAACGCTTTTGCTTGCAGTATATCGAGCAGTTATCCTGGTCTGCCCACTCCCTATGTGGCGGAGAAAATTGTCAAGGGGCTCCTGCTGAATGAACGCATGGTTTATGTGCCCAAAATCTTTGCATTGAGTGTGTGGCTGCTCAAGTGGGTGATATTTGCACAATGATTGCATCAATAATTATTCATTTTGTGTTTTTTTTTCCAGCTTGTTGCCCACCAAATGGCAGGATTACATGCTGCTGCGATTCTACAAGTTCGATGTGCGCAGCTCGCATCTCTTCTACTGGAAATAGTCAATTGAATTGAATAGTCACAGTTTGGCATTTTGTTTTCTATTTGCAGTTCTTAACTTTAATTGTATTTATACAGTTTTTTTTGTCTTTTTGCCTAGCAGCTAGGTTTAGCTTTAGCTATTTATGAATTCCAATTGAAAGAAACTTAAAGTAAATCCACTTTTCATCAGCTCCCTAAATTAAAGACAAACTTTTCACTTTAGTCCGCTTCTTGTTTGATCTGAGGCGATCGCCAAAGCATTTTCTTTGACCTCGCTGGACGCAGGCACGTTGCTGATAGTGCCACGAGTAGGTGAGAGGGCAACGGTGTAACTTCTTAGTGCCATTCGAGCAATAATAGAAATAGGAGCAATTCCGTGGATGTGGCACGAAATCATAGACACCCTCGCGACAGGCTATCGCCGGGCGGAGTGTCTGTCTCTGAGTGCAGGACATCAGCTTGGCGGGTGAACAGACTCTGGGCATGCCGGCACCTTCATAGCAAACCATATAAATAAAACAGGGATTGCCACTGTGCAGTTCATGCAAAGTTACGGATAATTTAGCTACGGATCCTGGAAATTTTGTAGGTTTCTTCAGAGGCACTTTGATTGATAGCACTTCAGTTGATACACTCGTTGTTGTTGTCGTTGTCTGTTTGCTTCCGCCACATCTTGCCACCAATTCCTGATCCATGCAACGATCGAGATCCACATCGTAAAAGTGCCCCGACAGACATTCGCCCTCGAACGATCTCTCTCCGGCACAGTATATATATTTGGCACAACTCATTTCACTGGCCACGTAGACCCCGTGATCGACTGCCGCACACTCCGGATATTCCGCTGCTGCGGCTTTATTGCTTTCGTGATTCAGCAACAAGAGGGAGAATAATCTTATGATTAAATAACAAAACACGTGGTTGCGATTCATTTTCTCGACGCACTTCACATCTGACGTGATTGACTCACAATTTACGACTAAAAATGGCATGAGCATAGTAAAGATATAAAAATGTTCGTTTTTTGTAAATACTTTGCATGTTTTCGACTGATAAAAATGCAGACAACCTCAATGATATTGGCGCCTCTATCTTCGATTATTTGTTGCTAATTAGCCATGATAATTATGCACTGACAGAAATTAAAATTTCTAAAATGTTTCTGTGACCTTGAATATAGTTTGAACAAATAATCCAAATCGTACAGGAAGTGGTCAATTTGATTCGTTTTACTTAACTCTTAGTTTCTTTGGGTTTACTACTTTTGGCATGAATGAAAGATAAGAATTTGATTGCTGGATTTGTCGGATGAAATCACCGCAATTCAACTCAATTATTTATGTGGTGTGGCTGTGTGTGTGTTTACTCACAATAATTGTATAAGTGTATGCAAATTTGTTTTCGTTGCCTACTTTTCAGCATCGTCCACAGATTTAATGAGACAAAACCACAACGAACGCAATTCGAATGCTCCTCAGCCCCGCTGGCAACAAACGATTAAATAAAAATGGATAAATGGAAAATGGAAAATGCACTCAATACGTTTTAAGTGTTGCCACTTCCGTTTTGCCATCAACAACAGCGACAAACCATGAAGTAAATACGAATAAGGGAGATTATCCCTCTCCCATCCATCTGCATAATTTTGTGCTCCGTTTCGGTAGCCAAGCCAAGCGTTTTAATATTCGATGAGATATTCATAACTTACAATTAGGTTGGCCAGAGTCCGAGTTTCGTTGCAATTGATTGCGTTTGTTGATTAATGAAGAATTACCAACTGTGCCAAGCTGGCAAGCTGGCCAACTGCCATTAACATAATGTTCGATGCTGTCATCATCAGTGGCCATGTAAAAGCAATTGCTGCAAATTAAAATATTAATTATTGTTAATTAAATGCGGCCATGTGGCAGTTGCACGATTGCAAGTGGGTGTGGGTGTGGGTGTGGGAGCAGGGCCATGTAACAGGTTATCATTTGCATCTTAAACGAAATGCCATCATCCACATACACACATAAATATGTACCTTCTGACTTACAGTCATTAATGTTTGTATGTTCGCCCATATGCATAAACAATTAATAAAAAACAAAACAACAAAAAAAAGGACCCCATATGGTGCAACAATACCAAAGATTAAGTGCACGCCCAAGAATCAAATGCTCGCAGACACGGCCAACATGTGGATAAACAAGATCAGCAATCACAACAATTTATAGATTATTTTCAGTAGCGTACTCGAATGAGTCTCCAAAGGGATCTGCCCAAGTGAAGAAAACTTTGAAACATTTTCCTCATCATGTTGAGGGAGTTGGCCACGCCCCTGCCTATTCCCTAAGGGCTTCTTCTGTTCGGGCAAGAGGTTGCCGCCGACATAAAATGCGGGGAAAAAACAAAAAACGAAACGCCGAGAAAAATTCTAATTACAATTATGACATGAGAGGACCCCCAGCACCTGATGAAGACTGTGGGCTACGCATGCGCATTGGCAGCCGATCAACGCTCCCCGCCCCCCTTCCCCACCCCCTACTCGGGGTTCACTCAAACCATAAAAATAGCTCACTAATTACATATACGCTAGGGTTACACAGAGAACAAAACGTCGAGTGTTTTATGGATTGTTTTTTTCGTTGTCTTTCGAGTTCTTTTTTAATGCCTGCTGCACTTGCTCTTGCCCCCTGGAAGTTTTCCAAGTTGATAGTCTTCGCTTGATGTCATCTATTTCAACAATGAAAATAAATTCCCATTTTGCAGCACGTTTTTCTTGGTTAATTTTATTTTTAGTATTTACTCGTTGAGTAATTGCATTTAAGTTGAGTATGTGGATCATTTGAAATGGCTATGAATATTCATTTATCTAGGAAAAAATTGAAGAACTTTAAAATTGATAGCAGGGAAAGGAATCCACTTGAATATTTATACTAAATGTTCCAGAATAGCAATTTAATATTAATGAATTATATTTTTATGAAATGCTTCAATAACTTTTAGTTAACTTAGTTTGCCCCAGAAATATTTGGAAAAAATATGTTGGATACAAATTTATTTGCTTGTTTTGTTTCATTAAATCCAATTTACAAAATGGCCTAGTCCATTATTCATATCAATTATAACATTTTCCATTGCTCTCTTGCAATATTCATTTTCACTTGTCAAAATGTCAACTTAAAATAGAATATTTATGCATTTTTATGTTGCCGCTGTTGCTGTTGCTGGAGTTGTTGTTGTTGTTGCTGGAGTTGTTGCTGCTGCTATTCTGTGGAGTGACACTAAAAATATAAATATAAATGCATCAGCAGCATCATGGATGAAAGTTAAAATCAATTTTTTGTTTGGCCCCATACCGCGTTGAAGTCTTTCACTTATTAGGCATGCAGGAAAGAGATGGCTTGGAGAGAGAGAGAGAGAGAGAGAGAGAGGGAGAGAAATTTCTCTTACAACTTGCATCAATTTGTTTTCAATTAAAAAAGAAATTGAGTCTTTTTGCCATGCGTCGGTGGAGCTTGAGGATGCATAAAAAGTGTGGAGAAGAAGGGAGAAGTAATTTCGAGGTTGACTTTGCCACAAAATCCTGTGCTTTGTGCCTAAGCAGGGCCTGTCATTACCAGGTCATAGAGAGAAACAGAAAGGGAGAGGGTGGGAGGTGGGGTGGGGCAACTGACCAATGTTATTTGCGGGAGTAGAGCATGTTGTCTACGCATGTTCAACTTAATGAATTTTCATTGAAAGTGACTGCAACATGCATGTCCTGCACACACACACACACACACACACACACACACCCGCACACATGAGTGTATGCGGAAAATGCTTGACAATGTTTTGAAGTAGACTTCATGAAACACATTTATCCCCATGGGTTGTTTCACTTTGCACAGTTTGTGCAATTTTCTTTGTGGTTTACTAAAATGTGTTATTATTGTCATTACGAGGCTTAGTGTTTGTCCAAGTTGAATCCTTTTTGAGTGTTTTCGTATGGATTAGATGGCACCTAGACAGGTGTCCCTCCATCATCTGTCCATGTCCATGTCTCTCTGTCATCAGAGTGTAGATAAAATATTTGTAGCTTCATTTTGGCCAAAGAAACTAAAATTTCAGTTTATACTCGTACTGAGAAAATTATTTGTATACTTTATACTATATCAGAGAAATGATTGGAGGATGCCCTATGTGATTTTTGGAACGAATTTTTGAGTGTGTGTGAGAGAGAGAGATAGATTCCCAGTATTGTGGTTTAAATTGTGGCTTTTAGTTTGCTTTGTTTTGTGGATTGGATTCGGTTTTTGGATATGTGGACGTGCAGAGTTGTTTGGTTGTTATTGTCATCAACTTTATGCTGTTGTTGCATTTTAGTTTTCCATGTATGTACATACATTGTTCTTGCCTAAATGAAGCCATATAATTTATGTGTTTTGCCTGCCTCTAACAACAGAGTTCTCTCTGGGTCTCGACTACATCTATTTTGCTGGCCATTGTGCATACGCCACGTTGGACGCCGGGGCATGAAGTATGCCAGTGTGTGTGTGTGTGTGTGTGTGTGTGTGAGAGGAAAGTTATCCTTTGTTATACCCTAGAAAAGAGTCAGAATGAATAAATTGTATATTAAATGGAACTATGTAATTGTTATGGAATAATTTAAGTACACTTGCCAACAGGTTTACGTAATTGCCTATATAATAGTTAAATATATTTGATATTCTATAAATATGCAAACTGATTTGTGAGAAGAATTGTTCTAGAAATTCTAAATGGGAATTGACTTTAGCCCTATAAATAATTGAATATTATGGAGATTGTCATGAGCGACTCATTGACCGACTAAGTTATAGATTATATATATATAATTGGACATGGAGAGCATCTAAATGTGGTGAGGTATTATATTAATTTATTCCATTCAATGCAGTTACAATGTTAGGGTATGAATGTATCGTATTGTGACGCTTGAAAAAATTGTAAAACACTTGTTTATTATTGTTTTTGCACTTTCGGTTTGGTTATGAAATGTCCAAAGGGGAAAGTAACGCCTGCCATTTCGTTTCAAACGTTGCAGTCAGTTGCACGCACGCTTGCCTCATCAGCCACCAGTCCGCCTTTATGCCACCAGAGCAACGACAATGCCCAAACGATTTGCAGCCGCCCCCCTCTCCCTTCCCCTCCCTCACTCTTTCACTTTGGGGTCACACACAAACTCACGCGAACATGTCGAGGCTAAGGACATTGTGAAGTTTTGGTCAAGCTTTTCATGTCGTTGTGTGTGTGTGAGTGTGTGTGTGAGTGTGTGTTGCTATGCTTATATCCTGCGGCTTAAGTATTTGTTGTTTTACAGCGTTTCAGTCTGTTTGCCAAGTAAATAAAAGCTGTTAACTAGTTTTCACACACACACGCAGAGAGAGAGAGGGAGTGGGGAGGGGGGCGGGGACATTTTTCAGGTAAGGGGCGGAGGTGAAGTAAAGTCCTGGGCAATTTTTTGCCCAACTTGCTGCTGCTTTTGTGCGTAGATGGCTTGTGTGTGTGTGTGTGTGTGTGAGCAATTATTTAATGCCATCCGCCTTTTGTTATTGTCGTTTTTGTCTCTCCCCTCCACTCCTCTCCCTCTCCCCGTCTGTCTGTCTCTCTCTCTCGGTCATTCAAGTCAACTGCAGCCTTTTCTGTTTCGTCTGCCTTTTTTGTGTCGCTCATTTATTTGTGTTTATCCTTTCGCTTTTAATTGTGGCTCTGGTTGCTCTTAGTCCGCCCCTTAGCCATATCACTCTGTCTCTCTCTCTCTCTCTGTCTCTCTCGGTCGCTCTGTCTCTCTTTGTCTTTGTCTGTCTGTTTGATATAATTGCAAGTGTTTGTTGTGTAAATAATAGCGTTAGCTGAGCGCATATTTGCCATTGCTGCTCAGATCCTGCCCGTGCATCATCGTCATCATTGTTGCTGTTGCTCCAGCTCCTGCCCTAGCTCCTGCTCCAGCTTCAGATCCTGTCTCTTTCATGTAAAATTAATTACAACAATTATGCTGTTTGCCCCAAAACGGGAAAATGGTTTGTCGCCAACAAACACTCCTCTACATTTTCCCTAATACATACGCTTTCCCCCCCCTGCCCCCACCCCGCACTCACCGATTGTGAGAGCCACAGGTGTTGGCTAAATTTGTGTAACGGCTTTTCTTCAAATAATTCCCAAAGTCAAGAGCAACGAAACTATTTGAATGTCTGACATTCAACGAGAAGAGGAGCCACATGTTTTGGGGTCACCACACACAAAAAAGGAATTCCCCTCATTAAACGATACGACGAGTTTCCTATCATTGTGTGGGGATATAGAGTGGAAATTGCTTTTCCTTTAGGGAGGACAATAATTGTTTTACATAATTTTTACCCTTCAAAAGGAAAAAGAGAGTAAATTTTTAAGTAATAATTTAAAAGGGGATAAAATTCACAACAACCATTTCGAGTTAAAATCATATGTAGCCAAGTTCATTTAAACATTTTATTTTTATTTATTTTAGTATACGATATAGTTGGAATAGGCATCAACCTAATAATTTTTACAAGCACTAGCAACTATGGGCATCGGGCTTACACGCTACCTGCATCCATACACTAGACTGGGATTCGAACCTGGATCCTCGTTGTTCAGTTGCCTTTATGACTTAGACAACTCATCTAGCCAATCGATTAAGACAACAAATATCTTTAAAATACTACTTTATGGAAAGAAGTATATACTGCATTTTACTGAAAAAGCAATGTTTCGCAAAAAGTAAAGTGGTTTTCTCTCAGATATTTTTATGCTTACTATTTCAGAAAGTGCGATTTTGATTGTGTTAACATTTGTAGAGTCTATGAAAAGAAAATCTCGGCTGGAAGTAACGTTTTTTGATTGCTTTATCACTAAAAGTAGAAAGAAAATTAAAGCCTTTCACGCGCTGCACTTGAATAGCCCATTAGAAGTAAAATCAGTAGAAACTTTCTGCCATCGAGTTATTCATTTGAAGTAAAAATACACAAAAATGGGACATTTCGCGTTATCCGAAGTCGAAAAAAATAAAAATGAAGCAAACAAAGATTGTAACCTTTCAAATGCTGAAATCGTTAAGAAAAATCGGAAGAAGCACATAAGTTTGTTACTAATTATTTAAATAACGAATCCAATTATGATTAAATTATCAGCTCAGGATAAGCGGGTAATGCTTCAAAACACGTCACTGACTATTTGGGGAAAACTAGAAAAAAATCTGGATATTCCGCAACCATTCGAAGGTTAAAGCACAAACCACTAGAAAGCACATACCACTAAAACATACGAGTAAAACAGAAAAAACGTAGCACTTACCACAATCCATAAGGAGACTCGAATAAGTTTTTGCCGTCTTCATATGAGATGGAATGGATGAAATTAAATTTAATTTGGAGAGAGATTGATATAAATTGTAATGCCATGTATGTATGTATATGCGAGTGGGAAAGAAAATACTAAGTTAATCCTTTTAAATGCTCAATGGAGTAAATGATATGACGAACGGACAGGTGGACATCTAGATTGACTCGGCTGTTGATGATGATCAGAAATTTATGCGGTTACATATGCATTCTTTTAATTACATACATTTTACGACTTGAACATATCCTTCCACCCTGTGAGTGAAGGGTATTATGAAATAAAGTAACTATAATGAGGCCTTGTCATCATAATAAAATTTGAAGATTTGCGTATCCTTTAGAAAATCCAATTTTATGCAGATAAAAGTCACCTATTATTATTAGATTTTGGTTTATGCCATATCTGCAGAGTTTTCTTTGAACAAAAACAATTAAATTAATTTAATGTAATTACCCATCTTTTATTTTTTTTTTTGGTTGTTTAGTTGTAGTTAAATCAATTAATTCACCTAGACACTTGAGAGTCGTTTACCTAAGTTATGTCTCATCTATGAACACATATGTTGCCCATTAGATGACAGCCACGCCCATGCTGAAGAGGCACAACAACAACAACTACAACTACAATAATAAAAAGCAAAGTGAAGTGCTTG
The DNA here is from genome assembly GCA_018150735.1 of Drosophila sp. 14030-0761.01. Lineage (NCBI taxonomy): Eukaryota > Metazoa > Arthropoda > Insecta > Diptera > Drosophilidae > Drosophila > Drosophila sp. 14030-0761.01. Next base: position 727,671 of record JAECWO010000037.1, read on the forward strand.
GCAATGAAGCATACGAAACCAAAAGATTTCCATTTGGTTGCTTGAACCGTGCATAAATATGTCAATAAGGATTTTGAATGCCGTCGCCCTAATAAGTAGAGTAAAATCAAAGTCAGTGTGTAAACCTCAGCTTAAACAAACATTGTGAAAGCGAGAGGAGAACCAGGGAAATGCATTATCCTTGCACTTGACAAACCATGTTGCACTAGTTGCCTGGCATTTCGAACTGTTAAATTATGACATGGAACTGTCAGTGGCAGTTCAAGTGTTGTCCTGGTGCTTCTGCCAGGCGTGAGAAACTGTTATCCTTGCACCTAAACAAACACTTTCGCAGGAGCTGAAGATGCAGTAGCAGTAGACCAGCTAGTAGCTGCTGCTGCTGCGGCATAACCTTGGCCTGGTGTCAGATTGCAGCATGTTGTTGCTGTCATTGCTGCTGTTCATGTTCCTGTTGCTGCTGCTGATCCTTGAGATCAGCTAATTTATTTACTTTGGAATTTGTTATACGACCCACATCTGCATGCAAAACATGTTACAGCCGCAACATAATAATAATCAAATGGATGAAGTCTCTCTCTCTCTCTCTCTATCTCTATCTCATTAGGTCCTTTATGGATATCTCTTTGGTTCATTCTTTCCTTTGTTCCAGCTGCAGCACTTTAAAATTGGTGTTGACAGTTGCCTTGAGAAATTGCTTCGGCTTTTGTACGCATTCCCAAACTACTCTACTCTCGGCATGCTAATGTGAAATATTAAAAAAAAAAAACGTAAGGAGCAGGAGCAGAAGCAGCAGCAGCAGGACGGAGGCCAGGAATGTGGGGAAACCATTTAGATTACCGCACTCTTTCTCTGAGCACTCTGGCTCAACACTTTTCACTCTCAGTCTAATGTCTGCCAGCTGCGGCCCTTTGCCGTTGCCGTTGCCGTGGGAAACTTTGGCTCACACAACACACAGGTTTTTCGTTCTTCGTTTCGTTTTTCTCCATCATGTTTTTTATTTCACTTCGTTTTTTTTTTGCTTTTTTTGATGTTGTAGTTATCCAGCACTAATCCTTTACCTTAAGTACTTCAGTGCATTTTACTGGTTGCCCTAGGAGCACCCTTTGACGCTGTTGAAGTGTTGTGAGTTCTTGAGTGGCATGGGGTTAAAGTGCCACGATGCTTGCAACGTGCTGGCCACTCTCAGTCGCGCGGGATTTGATCTGATCTAACTTTATGGCCCACTTTCAGCACACAAAAAAGGGAATTTTTGGGTTCGGTGTTTCTTTCGTTTTTTGCATACGCAGACATTCAGCCCACATACAATACATAAATCATCGAAATTCTTCGATACTCCACCACGTGCATAAAGGGTTGACCCCATTTCTGTGGGGTAAACATTCAACACAAGAAAAAAATACAAAATGCCTCACGTTAAGTCGTGCCACAGGCCTTCACTAATGTACCCTGCATCATCAGAGGGTTGGGGTATAAATGTTTTCTTAAATGGAGACTGAATTTAAATTAACTGAGAGGTACTCAATCGGCTAATGGAGTTTATCTAGATGCCTTTTTGCATATTCATATCCAATCCAATGCTCATCTGAACAAATATACCCCATTTTAAGAGGGTAGTTCCAAAGAGGTTGACAAGCAAAAAGCTAAAATAAATATATGCCAATATATATGTATGGAAATTGGCATCACGTGCAGTCGGCACATGTAAAATTGCCAGCGAAATTCTTCACGGGAGCAATTAAAAACAAAAGAAAACGAAACCAAAAATAAAATGAAGCCCTAAGAACAAATTGAAAGCAATTTCGCAATTAAAAAATCATATAAAGAATGCTGCAGAAAAAAGCAACGGGGGGAGGGGAAGCCAGAAAATCTTATAATTTCCATTTGCAGTGAACTGAAACAAAAAAAAAAAAAAACTATCAAGAGGCAACAAAAAGAAATGAATCCATATTCGACACATGCCCTCTCAAGTGCGCCAAGAGCAATAAATTAATATACACAACAACAGCAACAAAAATGGTGTTGCAAGTGGAATGAGTTGCTCGCCCCACAACTGATGCACCTTTAGCTGGCTAAAACTCTATTAAATTGCCATTGCTATGAAAATGAAATGAAAATGTAAAACACATCGAGATACTTAAACCGAATATGCCATACACTTACACTTACACTTACAGAAGCTGCATCAAAGGTCTTTTTTCTAGCCCTATTCTAGCCAATTAATTCGTTTAATTAAACTAGTCAGATTAACATACTAGACTGGAACTAGTGGAATCCGAAACTAGATTGCAGTTAGCAAATCGATTTATGCAGGTGTTGCTGATCGCCCTAGTCAATTATACCAGCCCTTCACTTTCGTTTCATTCCAAAATAAAGTAAAAAGACGAGAGCAGAGAGCAGAGAAACCGCAGAATATGAAATATACATGGATATTTTACGAATTTCGTTTTGTCGCTGGCTTTGCTATTTTTAACTAAAAACCACAGCCGGCAAGAGCCGCCCCCCACCCCCTCCTGCTGCTTGCCCTCTCTTTCCCACACAATATGAAATTATCCTTTAGATGTTTTCCATTTCTTTTTTTTCTTCTACTCGTTGTTTGTCTGAATATCCAGTTTATTGTCAGAAAATCATAGTCTTCTTTTTTTTTCGTTGGCATCTCTATTTTTTATTGGAAATATATGTGTGTACATACATTTGTTGTGTTTATAGTGTGAGTGTGAGTGTGTGTGTCTGTTCGTTTTTTTTTTCCCCGACAAAATTGCTTTTATTTATTACTAATGGGCGCTGGGTCGGGTTGATACCGTGGCTGTGGTTGTGGCACATATTGAACCATTACTTACTGCGACCGGGACCGGGACCGGGTTTGTCTCATCTGTGCAGGAGGTGATTTCTTTCTATTTATTTGCTGACAATATATAGAGGAACGTATTTGTTGTTGTTGTTGTTGGTTTTCCTCTCATTTTCATTTTCATGGAGAAGGGGGGCAAGATCTTCCCACTTAGTACGATCGGATTTTGAACAAAGGGTCAGAAGTTTTTTGCATACGCAGACATTCAGCCCACATACAATACATAAATCATCGAAATTCTTCGATACTCCACCACGTGCATAAAGGGTTGACCCCATTTCTGTGGGGTAAACATTCAACACAACAAAAAAATACAAAATGCCTCACGTTAAGTCGTGCCACAGGCCTTCACTAATGTACCCTGCATCATCAGAGGGTTGGGGTATAAATGTTTTCTTAAATGAAGACTGAATTTAAATTAACTCCAATTTTCTAATGGAGTTTATCTAAATGCCTTTTTGCATATTCATATCCAATCCAATGCTCATCTGAACAAATATACCCCATTTTAAGAGGGTAGTTCCAAAGAGGTTGACAAGCAAAAAGCTAAAAGAAGTTTTATACAAGTATTAATAAAAGTTGTTGAACAACTTGTAGCTTGTCAATGAACTGATTCGGACGAGTCTATACTTTTTGTTTTATATATTTCGAATTCACAACGTTTTCGCAAGTCTTTCGAAGTAGACGTCTCTTTTTGGCCATGTCGTTGTACACTTCTCTGATCAAAATCCAAGCGCTAGTGGGGATTACGCTATTCGCCTGCCTCACGCCGTTGCTAATACTGCTCGCTCTGTTGGCCAAAATATTTTCGAAATTGTTGCGTTGCTTCAGTGAATCGCCGAAGAGTATCGTCGGCGAAGTAGCTGTGGTAAGTTTGGAGTAAACTTACGAAACAAAAAACTGTATTCAAATCACCCATGAGAGGTAAACTTGACCCCAGAGTTTGATAAATGCTGCTAAAATTATACACAGTGAGAAATAAAAGCTGATTGGGGCAGAGACAAAGTGAAAAGAAATTAAACAACTGAACACATCGTTGGATACTTTGGATAATACAGTATTATAATCATTAAACTTCTGATCATTTCTATGGGATATAGATCTGAGTAAAATTAAAAAAAGACTCCAATTTAAATGTAACTTAATTATGCCAAATTTAACCAACTCCAACAAACAAGTGTTTTTTGAGTGATTTAAAATTTAAAAATATAGTTTCTAAAGTGCAAACCAAATTAATAGGTACACCCTATTTTTTTACGATAACTATTTTAGCAAAGTGAACCAATTTTGTTGTTGTTCTTAAGGACTATCTCCTTAATTTAACAAATATTACCAAAAGATAATCAGCTTCATATGTTTTGTTCGTTCTATGTAACGGTTTTAGTGGAAAAAATGTTTCCCATATTAATAGGTCACTCAGAAAAACCCAGGATTTTAAGAGAAACATTGCCGCATTTATTTAATTGAAGTTGGGACTAAGTTTTAATGGATTGTTTATAATTTTTTAACCCTTTTTATTTCGACTCGACCTATAATTATTCCGGTTTGGTGAGTTTTCTCACTGAACACAGACACTGACACAGAAAATACAGAATATATATAGTTTTTCACAAACAACTCATTTAATTTTGTATAAAAAGTGCTTAAAATATACTGACACATTTTAGTACTTGGCTGTTATATTGCAAATTCAGTAAACACTAATATATGTACATATATCTATTTATATTTATATGTATATTATATATATTCGATTCTCAATTCCATAACTTTAAGTACCTGCAGAAATATTAAGTATTAACAAAATGTAAATAATAAACACTCAAGCTTAGAATTCTTTATTTCAGAACGAGTGCAAGTATTCAAATTCAGTTCAGTTCAAGTTCAGAGTGCAAGAATTTAAATGACATACGATCTAAGGGCCATCAAAAGACTATAATTTGCTAAATTACTACAATTTATTACTTACTATACTTTAGACTTTATCGTTTTTTTTTGTTTTTACATTTTAATCCAAATTTTAAGCAGTCCAAATATAGAGAATTTAAATGGCATACGATATAAGGGCCATTAGAAGACTATAATTTACTAAACTTTACACTTTATCGTTTTTTTTGTTTTTACATTTTAATCCAAATTTTGAGCAGTCCAAATATGGAGAAAATTTTATGTGAAAGATCGGGAAAAGGCTGTGACTGGGGGATACAAATATCAGTGTGATAGAGTTAAAAGAGTTTCCGAATGTTAGTAAATTTAAGCCCATAAATAAGACATAAACATAAAAAAGTGTTAAAAGCCCAAATAACTTTAATAACGACCATTAAAGTAAGATTTAATAACGATACCGACTGTAGTCCAAAGTCTTATACATGAAGTTTATATTAATTTATCATACAACAGGTCACTGGAGGAGCTCATGGCCTGGGTCGTGCGATTGCCCTGGAACTGGCCCGAAAGGGCACTAACGTAGCCGTAGTTGACATTAATTTACCGGGAGCAGAGAGTACGGCTAAGCAGATCAATGAAACTGGCGGAGTACGTGCCAAAGCGTACAAGGTAAGTCTGCGATAAATGCAATTACTATATACTAATGCATTTCATAGGTAGATGTGACCAAGTATGAAGAAATCGTAAAGTTGAACGAGCAAATCACCGAAGATTTTGGACCTGTCACAATACTTATCAATAATGCTGGCATTCTTTTGCATCGCAATCCTGTTAACCCGCAGCCAAATGAGATACAGCAAATGATCGATGTGAATTTGACATCACATTTTTGGGTAAGCAATTTGAAAATATATTTTCCCTGTTAGTAATGCTAATTAAATTGAAATTCTGTCGGACAGTCCAAAGCGGTATTTCTGCCCAAAATGAAGGAACTTGGCAAGGGATTTGTGGTCTCCATTGCCTCTTTGGCGGGTAAATCGTTATTTTCTAACCAAATGCTATCCTATCTATATGCTTAAGAGATGTTCGATGTTTTGTTCGTTTTACCAGGCTTGCTTCCGCTGCCCTACTCCACTGCATATACCACAACCAAGGCCGGAGTGTATGCCCATATGAAGGCCTTGCGCATGGAGCTGGCCATCGAGAAACAATCGAATATTCAAGTGTCAACGGTCTTGCCCACATTTCTGCAAGCCAACGAGCAAGTCGTGTCCTTGACACACCAAATCGATATGATTAGTCTATATCCATTGGTCAGTTCCCAGGCAGCGGCTCGTCGCATAGTCGAGGGCATGCTGAGGGGCGAACGGGAGATTGTGATTCCAGATATCATAGCTTTACTATATCGTTCAATCGCTGTGCTACCTGCCAGCTGGCAGGATAAATTGTTAATATTAGTTTGTGGTAATAAGTTCAAGAGTTTTTGCAGTTTGTTTAGCTCATAAAATAAAGTCACACTAGGAAAATTTCAGTAATTTCAGCAAAGCTTTCAGTTCAGCTGCAAATACCAATGGAAAGTTGTTCTTTAATCTGTTTATACCCTGTAATTGTTCAGAGGGTATGACAGGGTCTCCATGTATCCTGATATCATCATAAGCTAACCATTTATCTGTCTACTTTAAATCTATAAAAAAAAAGTTCGACTTTGTCCAAGAAAATCTCCTATTTATTTAAGTGGAGTTTACTTTATAGATTAAAGGTTATTTATTAAGGTTAAATGAATTTGATAAACTTAAGGTGAAAATCATGTTGGGTTAAATATATATAAAGAAAAATTAAAAAAGCCAAATAAACACTTTTTGTCTTCGTCCAATCCCAGCGCACAATTTTTTCATCGTTAAGTTGCCACCTCGCTTCACACTGATCGTCGTGTTGCCACATTGTTGTTCTAGAGCTATGGTGAGCTGAATGCAGTGTGCCCACTTCGACTTTACTGTATATAGATTCATATTTACCCAATATCTATTATTCATAGAGATATATCTGCCGTAATGCTTTGTTGCAGCGGACGACGCACAGTGGGAATTTGTTCATTTTATATATATTGCAAAAATCATAACTTCTAAACTAATAAAAAATTGAAAAGCTTTTAATAGAATTTTCCAGGCTTTAAGATAAATTCTTTAAGAGTGCCAGGAATCCGTGGAGCTTGAATATTCATGGTTAAAAAAATATTTTCTAAATGGAGAAATTTTTAAACTATATTTTAATTGGAGAAATATTTCCGAACATATTTTACCTGTAAAATTCAAATTAAAAACTTTGTTTTTAATCATAAGTGAACATTTTTTATAATTTCAATAACTATATCAGATTTTTAGTTGTCTGCTGATGATAGAAATCGGTGGTTCTTTAATTAGCTATACAGACAACTTGCTCACTTTTTGTTTGCTTTCAATAAATGACCTAAAAGCCCTCTTTAATGAATTTTAAAAAACAAAACATGGGCACAAAATTTTGAAATTTTAAGTTGTTTTTATTCGATTTTCTAACTTAAATAGATAAAATTTAAATTCTGACCTAGCGACGTTGGAAACTTACATAAAGAAAGTTTATTTCGAAGCCACTTTCATTAGTTTCAGAGTATCACTTTGCGAATTGCACACTCAAAAGTTAAGCTTAATCAATGCTTATAGGGTATTCGATAGTCGGTGCTGTCGCTTGAAGTGGGAAACTTTATATTCTCGCCTCGACTTGTTGTCTGCATTTGGCAGCTTGGCAGCGGGCGGCCAAGTCAACCAGAGTCCGGTAGCAGGCAGGGACATGCAATCAACTTGTCAGCAGGCGTACAAGAGACTTTTTTACCCACCCCGCCCCGCTCTCCTTCCTCTCTCTCTCTCTGTCTCTTTCTGCCTCTATGTATTTTTATCTCTCTGGCTCTTTCTCTCATTATGCAATTTTTATGAGGTCATTGAGGGAGCGTGATTTATATATTTTGCAAAATTAAAAAAGCTTAACAAAGGACTTAAAATTTCATGGCGAAATGCATGTAGGTGTATGCGGCCGTTTCTGTCTGTGTGTCTGTGTGTGTGTGAGTGAGAGAGTGTTGGTGTCTGCGTTTATATTGCATATATATAGAAGCTGGCTGTTTCATTAGAAGAGCAAAACTTTCTCTAGCCCCTTTGCCCGAACCTCTTTCACTTTGTTGTTATTATTGCGTAATAGGGTCAAATGCAGAACAACAATGCAACATCAAAAACAAAAAAAAAACAAAATAAATGTTAAAGAAAAAATGAGGGAAAAAGGGAAAACTATTTCGGTTAAAGTGATTTTTCTTTCTTCGCTTCTTCCTCGTTCTGCCTTCCGCCCTCCCTTCCTCGCTTGGCGTTCCCTATCTATCATGGCTAGTGTAACTGCCTGGCAGTTTCGCCTGTCGTTTTTTATCTTTATGTTTGCAAAATTAATGCAACACATTAAGAAAAATATTGCTGGGGCTGCCATAGCCGAGGAGTGGAGGAGGAGAAGGATGGGGAGCTGAAGGAGGTGTGGATTCTACCATTTCTTTTCTGATGCTTTCTTTTCTTCTCTCTGGCAGCACAAGCTTTTACATACATACACAGAATTTCTTGCATATTTTCACGTTCTGCTTTTCCAAGCGTTGCTTCTGCCCTCCGTTGCATGTCGCTCCTATTTGGGTTTTTATGCATTTAAAACATTTTTTGCTATCACTGCAACCTGAAATGCTTTTGCCAGGACAGACCGACTGCATGCATGCGAATTTTTCTTTCCTGCTGCATCTGCCATTTTCCTTGTGCTGTCTGGGAGAGTGTGTGTGTGTGTGTGTTAAATACCCATCCTCGGCAGCAAGGACATCCAAGCTGCTTGGCCCCGGCACAACAATTTTTACTGAAATTAAGAATAATAAAAGAAAAAACAAATACTTGCAAAAGAAAAAACGCTTTACGTAAATGAAAAAATAATGCTGCATGATGCAAAAATAACATCTAGAAATATTCAAGTAAAGTGATTCCTTTTTTGGCAGACATGTGAAAATATTATGCCAAGCGAATCAAATTGATTGTGGGAAAGCATTAGCCAAAAAGCCAACACCAACAACAACAAGAACAACAATTCCCATGCCCATCCTTCCATAATATTGTAATTTCCTTGCACCCCAGAGCAAAAATGTTGAATTTTTTTCCCATTTCCCATTTCCCGTGGCTTGCCATGTTAATGATGCATACACAGACCGAAACATAGGCCCAGACGTGTCACATTGAACGCCTCAATGGCTGCCTGATTGAAAACTCAAATGCTCTGGTGTCAGCAGCTCCAACTAGACTGAGATTGGAGATCCACAGAGCCCAGGATTGGGTGTTTATTGTTGTGTCTTTCGCACTGGCGCTCAATTCGTTTTTCGTTTTAATTTTCAAACGAGGCACTTCCGCGCCTGATTATCATGCGTCTTGGGGGAATGCCGCACTGTGATTATGAGCTGCCAGTGAAATGCGTGGGAAGGTTGCAACCCCAAATGTTGCACCAGCAGCAGCCGGCATTACCCCCTGCTTGCGGGATTACCTGTTGTCGATAATCGATTCCATGCTATTCTATAGGTATTCCAATCATTCGCGAAAGCCATTACAAATCTCTAGTGGCATCAATCATTTTCTAATTCTAATGCAGTCGAGAAGATAACGGAGAAGCCAGAGAAAAATGGGAAACAAGTTGGAGTATTCTACAAATCAATGAAACAAATTCATTGCTCATTTCTTCGCAGTGAAATCGAAATGGCATTAATTGCAATTCTATTTAATGAAGAGTTGTGTGTTTTAGTCGCGAAAATTGTTCACAAATCACAAATTTTCATTTTCATTTTCATTTGCATTTCCATTTCGAGCTGGATAAATTTGCGGCCTGGACTGAAGAAAAACTAATTAAAAACTGTCAATGCCATTGCGGGGCAGCTGGAACCTAACAAATTTTGATGGTCCATTGATTTGCTATGCAAAACACACACACACACACACACACACACACACACAGGCACACACACAAATTTTAGTGGAGAGACATGGCATTAAATTTCCCAGTTCATGGTAATGCGATACACTAGTCCGCCAACTGTCTGGCGGCATAAATCACATGTTTAACTAATTAAACGGAACAGTAAATAACCATCTCTGTGGCATGGTCAGTATCTCCTGTAATGGGGATGGGGATGGGGCTAGGGGATGCGGATTTAATGAGTAGACAAACTGCCACTGTAAATGCGAAGTTAACACGCCCACCAGAGGTTGCCTCTGGTGCCTCGCTCGTAAAATTGAACGCATGCAACAACTGACTCCACCGGGGGCGCAATAATCATAAAAATCGCATATTAAAATGCATTTTGGGGGCGTGCACTTCAGTTTTCCTTCTCATTTTCCTTTGCAGTTGTTTTCCTTTTTTTATTACGCGACGCCTTTAAAATGTTTATAAATACAGTCAATTTGCTGTCAACTTTTGAACTTGCCACATGTGTTCGGATCGGATTCGGATTGGATTTGGATTTGGATTCGGTTTGGGTTTCGGTTTCCTGTGTGTAGTATGGCATGTCAGAGAGGTCAATGGCAACAGCTCATTATAATCATCCAATTGAGTGACACTTTCTCCGACTCCATCTCCGAGGAGAAAAAACATTGAAATTTGAAATTTGTTTAAATTGAACGATGCTAAAACACACACATTTTCCTAACGGCAAATCAGAAACTAGAAAACTACGATAACGATGACTGCGACATGCATGTCAACGCAATCATTTGACATTTTGACAGGGGCCTGCTCCAGAGAGGCAAAGTGCGACTCCATGAGGGAGTCATCCAATCGAATTGTTGCTGTCGTTGCGCCTGCGTGTCTCGTATTTCAAATCAAACAAACACATCCCCACGCTCCGAGAAGACTTCGGTTGCAGTCTGACAAATTTACTTTACCTTCATAATTTTATAGCCTCTCGACCATCCCCCCATTTGCCGTTCGCCCCCCACACTCTCACCCCCCCCTGCTTGTTTTTAGCAAGTGCAAAGATCTTTTGAATTGCTGCCAAGGCAAATACATGGAGGGGCGGGCGACTGGGTTCAAAAATGAAAAGTGCCGACCGCTGCCTGTTGCTCCCCTGTTTGTCTGCTGTTTCTTTTGTGGCTACTCAATTGGTTTTTTGCCTTCACCACCATTCAAAGTTTGCTTTTTTTCCACTTCCACTCTTCCCCTCCTTTTTTTGCTGAATGCTTTTAGCTCAAATGGTGTGGAATGGAGCTCTGGGTAAATGAGTTTGCCACGCGAATTGGCTTTAAATTGCAACTGAATCACTTTACCGAAAATCCTTTAAACAGTTAATGGGGAAAATGTAACAATAATTTACATCAAAGATTATATTATATTAAACTGACACAATTAGAAAACTCGGAAGGATTGGATGGCTATATAAAATAGATAACTATGCATATGACTTATTAATTAAGTAATTAAATATTTGTGGCTTCAATGTTTGTTATAATTGTTATTAATATCAATTAGATAATTTAATATTTTCCTTTTCTAAGTTTTACCTCAATTTCAGTTAACATTTGGACGATCTTAAGGCATGTCTTTGTCTAATATTTCAACTCTTAATTTTATTATCATTAAATTCTAGAAACATTATTTTTTACTTAACTTTTAATAGGGCGATTCGGAATCTTGATATCAATGAATCAATTGAAATCACAGTATTTATTAGTTTTATTGATATCAGTGGAAAGAAGAAGGTCTAAATTTATTGAAGATAATAATTATAAATAATAAAAAAAAAAATATAAACGTTGAAATTTTTGGAGCGCTTAAAGAGTTGACACATCAATATTTGTTTTAACTTTCCAAATGAAATATGTATTTGGGTTTATTGAGTTTAAATATAAATAGCCCTATTTTTAAATGTTGCCCCCGCTATAAAAAGGTATAAATGTTCGTAAAAGAAATACATTTCTATTCTTTTCAAAGTTTAGATAAAAGTAAGAAGAAATAAAAGGCGAACTTAAATCAGTTGTCGAAGTTTTCCATTAACTGTAAAGTTAGTTAAACTAAAACATATCTTTAATCTTATTGTTATGAGTGCGTTTGAATGTTGCGAGAATAAAATCACCCAATGACATTTAAATTAATACTTATTCAGCGAGAAAATCGATTGAAAGTTCTGTCTGAAAATTTGATAATTTTGATGAATTACTTATTTATGACATATCAAACCTAGCTAAATTATGAGGATAACAGCTTTTCAAGGGTTGGAGCACAGATTCCAATAAACAAGAATTACATACACTTTTTGAAAAATCTTTTTGAATGTGTATTTTATGAGGATCAACCACTGGGATCCCTGCTTTTCTCACGTCTCTATTTTGACAGACTCAACTCTTTCTATTTATTTATTTTTACCCACACACACACACACACACACACACACACACAGATTAGATCCAAATTGATGGGTTTCTAACAAATTGAAATAGAAGATATTACATTTGCCTGCGAGGAGATCAATAGTCGGTGCCATGTGTGCCAACTAAATTTAATTCTGGGATTGAAAATAAACAAAGCGAAGACAATAACAATTACAATTTCCGATTCAATGTTGTATATGTTGCATCTAATCCATTTCTTTGGCGAGTGAAGTAAATAAACACCCATTTTCAAGTGGTTAAATCATTGACAAATTTATGAACTTTCCCGCATCGGGGAAAAACGCCGCTTAAAGGGAACAGAGAAAGTGGAAAATTTCATTAACAAATCGTCACTGGTCTCGTTATTTTGCAACAAATAAATTTTATTAAGTACTATATATATACAATATATATATAGAGAGTTTTCTCGTTTTTGTGTACTTTATTTACGGGTTTTCATTAAAGTCATTTCGGTTGACCCAAACCCAGAGTAAAATCGGCAGCAACATTTCCATGAAGCGTTGAACAAACAGAATTGACCAAACAGAGTCGGCAAGAGAAAATAAATATTCACAATTGTGTGCGTCTTTTTTTTTTTTTTGTTTCTGTTTTCGCTTACTGCATAAAAAAATATTAAATTTGTATTGAAATTGGTGTAAAAACACTCATTGCATTCAGTCGGAGGGCCATTCAGTTCAAGTTGCAAGTTTATCGCACTAATTAATTTGATGGGTTTTTTAAATAAATTGTGAAAATTGTGAAAAGTTTTTGTGCGCAAAATGCGGGGGCGTGGGCGGAGGGTAAAAAAGGACAGTTGAGTGCATATTACTTTCAATATTAATTACAAATTTCAATACAATTGCAAAGTGATTCATACTATAAAGAGATTAAATTGAAACTTGCCTCAGACTGAATGAGTCCAACCCACGCAGTAGACAAATTACCTTAAATCTTGTGAAAATTAATAAAGTGTTTTTCGCTTTGACAGCGGAAATGGTTGAGTTTTTCCCCAGAAGAACGCCGCGCGTCACCCGACAAGAAGAAATCATTTCTTCGTAGCCTGTGACGCCAAACAGTGTGCCCCTAAATCGACTAATTTTAACAATGATGTAACTTGTCGCAATTGTTGCCAGAGGCCACACAGTTTTGGACACGCGCCCAATTTTCCTTTCGTGAAATGACAAACGCACAAGTGGCAAAAAATAAATAAAAAGTATGACAGTTCATGGGATTCGACCATAGTAATACCCTTTGATGGTAAGAAAGATGACCTGGTGCATTTCATTGAAGGATCTTTATCTAGGAAACTTTTTAGTACTTTCTTTTATTAGCTCCTTGGTAATTAAACATCTCATTTGTATCTCATAATCACATCCCGACTCAAGCATCTCTCTACATCTCAACAAAGGCTTCCGATAGTTGAATATACCCATCCCCATTATGCAAAAGTCTATAGGGTATTGAAAAACACACAAAAAATTGTGTGTTAAACGTTTCTGAATTGACTTGATGCTGCGACCGGACCCCAGGACCAGGCCAGACCATGGTGAACGTGCGCCAAAGTGTGAGGCTTGCCAAAAAAAAAGAAAGAAAATAAATTACAATTATATGGAGAGAGAGAGAGAGAGAGAGCATTATTTAATGATGAACTGCTAATTCTCTTGCCCGATGCCAAATATTTCGGAAGAGTTGCTGGAACTGACTCTGGAAGACACCGCAAACTCCAATCACCACCTGACTCATGCGGCGGAAATAGATCGACTTTGGGCGAATGCACTTCATTGCATTGCATGTAAATTAAAAACATATTGTTAGGCCGCACAGGATTACAACCGAAGAGGCAAATACCTAAAAATAGTCTAGGAACGGCATCATCATCATTATCTCTGGCAGAACGAGCTGTACGAAGGGGCAGGTCGGGGGGGCAGGTCGAAGTGATCGGCGTCTCAACACTCTGTGCAATTTCCGCTGCAATATTTGTCTCTTCTGACTGCAAATGAGTTGCCCTTAATAAATTTAGCCCATACCCTCACTCGCACTCATTTACTGTACTTTCCGGCCCATCCACATATCCAACATACGCTAGAGAGAGAGAGAGAGAGTGGAAAAAAAATCCAAGAAAAATAATGTGGCAATAAAAAATAGTGCTAAAACATTCGACAACCTAGCTACAACAACAAGAACATCCAATGGACATAAGAGAGCATCATTGCAGCAATGAACACACTTGCACCATGTGTGCCAAGATCGACCGAAGTTGCCTCTGCCGCTGCTGCAGAGCCCACTATATGTGGCATATTGCTGCTGCTGGAAATACACACTAGCAGAGGCCACGGTCACGTGCACAGTGGAAAATATTATGAGAAATATTCACTCCTCTGAAGTATACCCAAGTCATAGTTAAATCAACTTTCTGTTAGAAATGGGAATTACAATAGAAAGATTATAATTAAAAGAAACATATATTAAATTTCAGTAACTATCTGGCCATCAACTTGCTGGACAACAGGGCGAACACATCCTCTGGACCTACCTTTAAGGCCTGACGCTAACTGGTGAAGAGAAATTTCTTATTCAAATTTAAATCTTTTGTTTCCTTTACTTCATGTTATGTAATATTACTTATTGTCCCCTGTGGACAGATTGTAAATAAATAACCAAAAAAAAAAAAACTATCTGTCAATACGAGAATATTTCTAAATAAAATAGTAATAAGTAAATCTCAATTAAAATAATTTTATGGAAAGATTGGATAAAATAAATAAATAAATAATAATTTTATTGAAAGATTGTATAAAACGTAAAACAGGTTAATAAAATACATAACTAACCCCTTAATAGGAAGTGTACTCTAAATTCTATTTAAAGTAAGTGATTAAATTTTAGTATGATTGTTTTTTCAATATATTTATCCAAGTGCACAATTAAATAAAAGAAAATGATTAAATCCCTTTTGAATTTATGACTTCATGATTAGACAAGTTGATCAATTCTTTTCTTAAAATAATTTTATTGAAAGATTGGATAAAATAAATAAATAAATAATAATTTTATTGAAAGATTGGATAAAATAAATAAATAAATAAATAATAATTTTATTGAAAGATTGTATAAATTATTGGCCTAAGTAATTTTGGAAGAAATTTAAATTAAAAAGGAAATCAAATATAGCTATTAATATATATTTTATCTCAGGATGTCTGCATTTTCTAGTAACAGGTTAATAAAATACATAACTAACCCTAAACTAAAAGGAAGTGTACTCCAAATTCGATCTAAATTGTAAATGATCACATTTTAGTATGATTCCTTTTTCAATAAATTTCTCCAAGTGCACAATTAAGCAAAAGAAAATGATTAAATCCCTTTTGAATTTATGACTTCATGAGTAGACAAGTTGATCAATTCTTTTGTAGAATCTGAATTTCCACTGGGTGCTCGGTAATATGCAATTCACGGGTAATTTCTATACACAAACATAAACCTAAAATAACAGTATTAACAGCAGCAGCAGCAGCAGCAAACTATAACATAGACAGACGGACGGACGGACAGAGAGAGAGACGGAAAAGTGAGTTTTCTTGATGGAAAAGAGTGCGTTTTTATTTGTGTGTGGAAGGAGTAAAGGGGTGGGGGTGGAGGGGAAGAGGGGGCGCGACAACGGCAGCACATGTGCGTGCCAAGAAGGAGAATTACGATGAGCACTGCGACAGATCAGAGTCAGGGCAGAGTGTCGCAGCAGCAGCAGCAGCGACAGCAGCAACATCGACTGCGACAGCAGCAATAACATTACAGATCGCGACGAGTCAGCAGGACCAACTATCACTTGTACGTCGCCCCCGTTCCCTGTGCTCCGTACGCACCGCACCGCACCGTTCCTGGTGTTTAAATATCGTGCAGCGACAGAACTGCGGGTTATTGTCAGATAGAACGCGGTGGCGTGAACATCATCATCACAGAAATTTCAAGCATCGGAGATTATTGAAATAGAATAGAATAATAAGAGAAAAAGAAGAAGCGACTTCTGCGACGTGTCTGCGATCGGTCACTTGGGATTTCCCGCGTTCGCGGTGCCTCGTCGCGCATTATTTGTACTTTTGGCAATTGGCCCAACTTGGACAAGATTCGCTGACAATTTTGTGTTAGAAAAACTGCCGGAAATGCGAAATTGAAAGTGTCTCTAACATAAAACAAAAACGAAAAACCAAAAACAAACACAATAGATAAATGAAATATGTCTTCCACAATGAAACCACAACAACTACCACTGAGCATACCCAGCAGCCACAGTGGCGGCAAGGTGTGCTACGGGGCATTTATGTCGCCCCCACTGAGTGCCAACATCAATGTCTCCTCGGATCAGGACAGATTTCGTGTGCCAGCCAGTGTGGATGATGGCGAGACGAGGTATAGCAGCAGCAACAATTTTGCCAATGGAGAGCTTCAATTTCCGGACTTTTCACACCTCTGCTTTGCGGCCGAAACCCCCAACTCGGTGTTCAGCGATGGCCACTCCAGCTATGCGTATGCCGAGCAGGAGCCGGACGACATTGTGTGCGCCACAGTGGATCACACGGGCAGCATGCTCTATCAACAGGGTCAGTATACCCAATTGAATCGTGAGGATATATTTCGTTTCGAACCCGAGGACATTGCCCGGCTAACGAATGATGGTGAATTGCCCGGGCTAACGGGATTGATGCAGCCGCCCCAGCAGCCAGCGACTCCATACACCCCGTACACCCCGTGCAGTGGGCAATCCAACCAGCCCATGCCACAGGTCGACTCCATTAATCTGGATATTGATTATTTTAATTATGATGAAATTAATTGCCAATCGAAAAACCAATCACCATGTTCCTCCCCACACCTGGATGCCTGGCTGAATTTTAACCTTAGTGAAATGGCAGCGTCATCGACAGAAGCTCCGCTATCGTCATCGTTGTCGCCGAAATTATGCAATGGCTATGTGCAGGAGCAGGAGCAGCAGCTGCAGGAGGAGCACATTAAAGTGGAGCCGTCGCCCACTAAGCTGCCTTCGATGAACTCCACATTTGGGACACCGAAATGCCTGCCCATGTGCGGCAATTACGAGGATTACTCCAATGTCTATCAGTGCAATGTGAATGCGGCGACGGCGGCATCGGCTCATTTTCAGGACTATGCGCCAGAAAATTATCATAATAACATGTTGCAGGCCATCGAGAAACCGAATCGCGAACACAAAATCATTTGGACCATCGACGAGCTGGACGAGCTTAATGAGGCGCTAATGATAAACAGCGGCGACCAGGTGCAGCAGCAGCAGCAGGAGTGTGAGCCAAAGGTCGAGGTGACCAATAGTTGGCCCGCAGTGGAAATTAGTGACACGAAGACCGAGAAGCGGGGCTACAGTGCGGACGAAGAAGATCTCGACGATGTTGACAACGACAATGATTTCGATATTGACAACGATGAAGTCTTCGTCCTGCCGGCGGAAAAGGACAGCTGTTGCGACACGGAGATTGAGTCGAGTGACCCGGTGCCGCTTATCTGCCAATGGACAGCCTGCAACGAGGAGTTCCCCCACCAACAGGCCTTCGTCGAGCACATCGAAAAGTGTCATGTGGATGTCCGCAAGGGTGAAGACTTCTCCTGCTTCTGGTTGGACTGCCCCAGGCGGTACAAGCCGTTCAATGCTCGCTACAAGCTCCTGATACACATGCGAGTGCACAGTGGGGAGAAGCCCAACAAATGTCCGGTGAGTGAAAGAGAGAATCGATTCCCATTTAAAATAATACACACAAATCCGATGACTTCTTGGAAAAAGCCCAAATTTCCCTCTCGACTTTAAGCTGATTTGAGAATATTTAAAGATCTTGCACCTAGTAGAAACCTCCGAGTTATTGTTGTCCCCATGCCGAATATCATTTTTCAAACTCAAACATTGGAATCACGCCAGGCCCAGCTGCTGCCTATTTATACAACACTTGTTTATGTTGGAAGAGTGAGTTTTCTAAACAAGACTCAACAACGATTCGGGGATTGTTTTCTTTTTATTTTTTTGGTTTTGGGCCAGTTTAGTTTTTGTTTGGTTTTTGTTTTATGCACGTGTTGACATTTGATGCGGCATCGTTTCGATGATGAATGATGCGGCGCAAAGCAATCACAAAAATTGACACAGCCAGGCGGGCAGGATGAAGGGATGGAGGCAGTGCGTCCACTTGAAAAAGAGTTGTTCGTAATGTTATTAGGGCACACATCCAAACACATCTCAGATCTGGCACTCACGTGCTCTCTGGCATGCTCTTTCATTTTGATTTTTGAGTAATTGATGGATGAGTAGTTGGGAAAAAAATATTTAAAAGCTTCTTAGGCTCAGCTCAGCCCTTTATCCGCATCCGCATCCCCATCCCCATCCCCATCCTCATCCTTTGTGGGTCCACATATTTCCGTGTGCTGCAAAAGGATAATTTGGCCTGTCACAGGTGTGGCAGGCAGCCTTCTCTGACACCTGCGGGCAGGCAGGTGAGGTCACAATATTATGCATCAACCTTACCCCGAACCGAATGTCTCTCGGTTGTCCTCTCTCTCGCTCTCTCTCTCGCTCTTACCACACTCATATACACTGTGTTCGCAGTAATTGCAATTTTCGATGACACCTTTCTCATCTCATCTCGTTTCTCTCTCTCTCTCTCTCTCTCTCTCGTTTGCTCTCTTTGGATCCTTTTTTATTACAGTTTCCCGGCTGCAATAAAGCATTTTCGCGTTTGGAAAATTTGAAAATTCATCAGCGCTCGCATACTGGCGAACGACCCTATGGCTGTCAATATGGAGGTTGTGTCAAAGCTTTCAGCAATAGTTCGGATCGTGCGAAACATCAAAGGACACACTACGATACGGTGAGTACCCGCAACCTCTCTCTATGAGAATATTCCAGGGAGGTGGGTGAGAGGTGCTTCTGGGTGTGCGGGGGTGTGGGTGTGGGTGTGTGTGTGTGTGTGGTGCAAGCAATTTACAGTGCGTGTCAAAGGAAATTGAAGAGCTCGCGGCTTGCCGGGCCGAAAAGACGCAGTTGGCTCTATCGGAGCTTTAAGGTTTAATGACTAACTGTCAAGGCTCTTAACGTTGCAGCTTGGACTGAACTAAGACTGAGTCACTTTTCTAAAATTGTGCCCATACGATGGTGGTGTTGCTGGTGTTGCTAGTGTTGCTGCTGTTGCTGCTGTTGCTGCCTCCTGCATGACATGTGCACATTTCGCATTTCGCTGCCTGAGTGATTTATAGTTTTCTACGTGCCTGTGTGTGTGTGTGCATATGTATTTCTGTGTGCTTGTGTGTGTGGAGGCCCATCAGCAATTGCTGGAGCTGGAGCTAGAGCAACAGCAGCCGCGTCAGCGCGCACGACAACCGGAAAAAAGGTTGAAACCAGCATAAAAGGCCAGAGAGAAATCGAATAAACTAACTGAGTTACTTTCGCCATATACGATGCAATAGTGTGCCAGTGGCAGCCAATCAGGATCACACGAGGACACAATGCGCCACGTGCACTTTAAGAAAATAGTTGCTTGAACAACTTGCGAAATATTTAACAAGTTAGTCGTGTTTTTTGCAGTGTAGCCCAGGGTGTGATGTGGTTGGTTGGCCGCGGGCCGTACATGGCCAAAACAAACAAAAGCACACATGACATTTCAAAACGATTTGACTTGGCAAATATGCCAGGGACCCTGTGCAATGGGCATCTGGTGATGGCTGCCTAAAGGCGTACACAAATCAATTGCATACTTTTAGGCAACAGAGCAGCAGTGGAATGTTGTCCTGAGCCAACCTGCTGCTGCGGTTTCAATTGAATCGGACAA
Source organism: Drosophila sp. 14030-0761.01 (assembly GCA_018150735.1). NCBI lineage: Eukaryota > Metazoa > Arthropoda > Insecta > Diptera > Drosophilidae > Drosophila > Drosophila sp. 14030-0761.01. The sequence continues at coordinate 747,692 of JAECWO010000037.1, forward strand.
ATATTAATGTTCCGCTTTCGTCTATTCTCTTTTCTCCATTCTCTATAGAAACCGTATGCCTGCCAGCTACCCGGTTGTACGAAACGCTATACGGATCCCTCCAGCCTACGCAAACATGTCAAGAATCACGCGTTGCGCAATGCCAACGGACAGCTGGTACGCCGCAAATCTGCCAGTGTAACGGGAACAGTAGCAGCAGCAGCAGGAGCAGGTGGTGTTGGTGGTGGAGGAACAACCAGCGGCAAGAAGGCAGCCAAAATACGACGTCACTCGGAGTCTGCCTTGGCTCCAGGCAATGGCAATGGCCATGGACCTCGTATAAGCAATGCAAATGGCAACGAAAATGAAGGTGGGGCAGGTGTGGAACAGCAGCGACAACAGCGTAGCAATAGCTGCAGTGAAGCAATGCTCCATTATGAGACAACAACGATGGCTAACCACAACAACTGCGGCAATGTTGCAGCTAATAACAATTCAATGAACTTTAATGAGTTGTCAAATTGCATTGTCATCATTGAGCACAATCAAAATGAGGCAGCGGCGACAACATCAACTACCAGCAGCAGCAGCAGCAGCCATAACATGCCCACAACAGCAGCAACAGCAGCATCAACGCCGACAGCAACTGCAACATATGCCGTCTACAACATGGCGCCCGTTCCGGAAACGGATGCGCTGAGCGTTTGCAGTAGCAACAGCAACAACAATTACAATGGCTACGACAGCAATGAAAATATTAATCAATTAAGTGAACTCGAACAATTGCTGACAACGACGACAACAGCAGCAGCAGCAGCAGCAACAGCAACATCACCAACAGCGAATGAGTTTGCTGGGGGCTGTGGCAAAGCATTAGTTGCCTACAGGACATGCCCCGATCCCACTTCCATCCCAGATGACGACAATGGCATGGACATGTCCAGCGGCCAGAAAGGCCATTTGAACGAATTTGTATCGTTCGAGTACGTGAGGAAATATCTCACAGATGGCTACGAGCCCACTCCGCCGAGAGCCAAAAGTCCTGTTTCCAATTTGCATTTAGAGCCTCAGTTCGACAATAACTTTGATATGCTGGACTTGCAGCAATTCATTTGAGAACCTTAGAACCTTAGTTAGTTAGTTTAAAGCAAAGTCAGCGATTATCTATCCAAAGATCTCAATATCATTGAGTAGGGCCAAACGAATTCTGTAAATACTAACTCCAATTAGCTTCTAAGCCATGCCAAGAACAAGCCAGAAACCCAAAGAGAAAATTAAGAAACGTTCCTAAACAAAAATTCATTCAATTCTTCCAGTGATTAGCAGCGTCTTCCCAATGATTTAGAGTTTAACATTTTTAAATTTAGTTACATTTAAGTTTGTTGCCTTTAATCGATTCTATGCGACAACAAAATTTGTGGCATATATTAAATAACACTTAATTATCCATTAATTAATTGATTAATCTGTGTAAATATGATATTGAATAGAACGCAAAAACAAATACAAAAAACCGAAATTAAACATGAACACGCAATCCGAGTACTTTGCAAATTATTAAGCTCCAATTAGTTAAGTTTAAGCAACACTTAATCTAGATCAATAAAACGCGTTTAATGAGTTTAAAACTTTTTATCATTCTGAATCCATCAGGCTTAGCACAACTCATAAATAATTCATACATAGAATATTAATTAAATTGAATAATAAACAATTCAAATTAAATAACCAAATATGAACAAGGCTCAATAAACAATTTGTGTACGAATTGTTAATTACGATATTTAGTCCCACATTTGGAATTCTATCAAAAATGAAACCGCCTGTTCCAGAATTTTTCAATTTAGTTTAGTTACCTTCATTTTTTAAAATGCGTAAAACCTTCATTATTAGTATCAGTTGGCAATGGATTTTTATATTTGAATAATAAAGAAAATTAATATAATTTACCCATAGAGATGGGCATGGGCCAAGACTCCACCAAAAAAAAAAAACCAAATCCAGGTGTCCAAAAACCGGGAACGTGTTTTTCCGTGCGTAACCCGGTAAGCACGGTCGCAACAAATGTAGGCTCCTTTCTATAGTTCATGGATAATGAGAAAAATTTTAATAAATCCTGAAGATGCAGAAGTTGAAAAATATTAAGCAATGACTGACGTATCTTGTGAAACGAATGTCTTGGATTTTTCGAAAGAAAACAATAGTTTTAAAAATCATTGTCCAGAACTATTTTTAAGATCTATCTGTGTATGTGTATATGTATTCCCGTGCCGAGCCTCTCATAAAAATCAGTGTTTGGGCGTGCTGGGCGTCAATGTGTTTCATTCCAGCTTGGGCCGTACCGTTCCTTAAAAAAGAGGCCCATGCCCATGCCCATGCCATTACCCACTTTGTGTTGACCAGAAATTCTATTATTTAGTCAGTCATAAATTATATAAATATATAAATTAAGGGACCATAAACTAGGGCTAGATTAATTTGTTTGACTGTGTATTCCGATCCGATCAGATTTATGCTTGGTCTAATCTTTATGGATAAGCTTTTAAATGGTGAAATATGTATGTAGATTCGCCTGAGTTATTGTCTCAGGTTAATCTATACATACACTGCTCGACAACCGATAAGGACACCCAATGTTTACTACATTTGAACCTTAATATCAGAGAATTGCATTATGCTATTAAGATGAATTTAGGGTAAATTTTTTACATATTTCGAAACACACAAAAGTAATAGTTAGGATATTAACTTTATAAATAAAGTTTTAACAGCATACTATCTAAATTTATACAAGAAATTGACTTTATTTTTCGCCACAACCGATTAGCACACTCTTTTGAAAATGAGTAATTATGTAGAAAAATGGGCCCCGAAACCAATTATTAAATCGTTTACGGCTATTTTAATCTTTTCTAACTTAACAAAATGCATCACTAAAAGGGAAATGTGCTAATCGGCTGTCGCAGAGAAAGGGCGAGTTTTGTTTAAAGAAAAAATTAAAACTAACTAACGGTAATCTTCCAGAGCATGATGTTTTCTTTTTTAATAAGAATAAGTGCAGAAGAAAGATAGAAAAATATAAAGAGCACGATAGATATTTACAGTTACTTGCTATTTGCACTTGCACGGAGAGTCAACAGAGTGTGCTAATCGGTTGTCGCGCAGTGTATGTACCATGTAGAGACCTACGAGAAACTTTATTCCTTTATCTTTGACTCGCTGTTCTACTAACTTTGCTTTGTATGAACCCTTTCGAGTACTTTGTGCTGTCTACAATCGGTTGTACCTTGTGATCAGTACCGGAGTCCTTTCTATTCAATGTTATTTAGCTTGTAATTAACTCTAGTCATCCGATTATTTGTTTCATGTCTTCGCCCACGCCAAAACATGTCGTACGTTATGCCACTGCGTCTCTCATTGGTCGGTTGGGCGAGAGGTGGGAAGAGCGCCTGGGACTAGGAAATATAAAGCATGCTCTCTTTATGTAACAAATAAAAGCCCTAGATGGATATTGTGTCTACTACTTTTTAAGCCAGTTAATGTCAGAAAGTTCTGTTTCTTTCTGTTTTTTCCACTTCGAACAAGATCAGGACTACGCTTCTGTAGGAGGAAAATAATAAGGAAGATAATAAGTTGTCACTAAGTCCATCTGTCTGTCTGGTTCTTTGCGAACTAGTCCCACAGTTTTAGAGCTATTTCAAAGTTCGTATATAAGCTTTTCTATACACGCACTTGCACATGCATTTTCAAAAAGATCGGAATACTATATCATATAGCTGCCATACAAATGCAAACGTTTAATGCAAATACCTTCTCTATTTCTTGAACCATCTTATCCAAACTAATTATATGCCCTAATATGATAAGAATCGGATAAAGCCGTACGGCACATGTACAATATATGACAAAATTGTGATTGTGTGTGAACAGAATAAAAAGGGAAAATTGGGAAGCAAACTTAAACTTTACATTTAACTCTATTTAGAGATTGAGTAACAAGAACCTGCAAGTGTATACAAACTTCGGCTTCTATGATTTTTGAATTAAAAAATGGATAATGTTTTTGAATTAATCCGTTATATATGTATAAGGATTCGTGGCAATTGCGTGGGAGTAGTTTGGGCACTATAATGTCAGCAACGACATGAACAACATGGCGTCATTTCCTTTCATGTTCGCCGCCTGATTTCACTTAATTGCTGTGCATTCAAAAAATAATTTACAACATTTACAACATGCGACCAATATTTATTTGCATTTAATTTATTATTCACATTTAACACATTCACTTCTTCTTCGTCATGGTTGCTTTACATTATATTTGTGTTGCGTTGCGTTGTGTGTGTTTTTTTTTGTCGATATTCTGGATTTCCGTATTAATTTGCGCTTCATATAAAATGCATAAAAACGGCTTAAGTTTTAAATCAATGGAGTTCAATTTATCCATTCATTACGGTTTGTTTGTGAGTGGATTGCGTTGGGTTTGGGGTCAGCCGTGTCCGGTCATTCGCAGTTGACCACGGCAAGAGAGCCGGCCAGATATCCCTAATTTGATTAAATCCATATATATAAACTATATATATCATATGACATTCGGATTCAGATCGAGTTTATTTCTTGGGCAGCCCTTAAATGAATATCCATTATGGCCTGAATGAACTGTGAATGCTGTTATTAATGAGCTGTCCCCGAGCGGGGGTGGGGGGGATAAATGCATTTTACGAAATATAAAACCTTAAGTTGGCGCAGAGCAACAAAGTTGCTGTTGACGTTGCTGTTGCTGTTGATGTTGCTGTTGCTGTTGGCAATGCCATTGCATTTTTAGTGGCTTAATAAGGCTCAAATGTGCTCTTCCGTTAACTGGCTGCTGCTGCTGCTTCTGCTGAAAATGGTGGACACAGCGGGCTCTGTTAATGTGTAAACAACTGCCAACATATATATCAATGAGCAGGCCTGGATGCACAGCGACGACAGGGGCGTGCCCGGTGCCAGGGGTGGGGAGGGGCGCTGCAGTAGCTGAAACGGATGTAGTACAAATAAAGTGGCCAGAGTCATGGCCCGTAAAATGAGCAGTTAACATTGCCCGTTATGAACTTTAATATTAATAACCATTTATGCTTATGACAGACAATGAAAGCCGTGTGCAAATTTCCCCCCTCTCTGTCCACCCCTTTCACCACTCCTTTGCTGCTGGTTTCATTTTCTGTTTTCGCTGTACAACTACAACACTAAATATGCTTAGGGGGGAGAGAGAGAGAGAGAGGGAGAGGGAGAGCCTTGCATTTTAAAACGTTGTAAGTGTGCCAGTTAATATGCAGACCGAGACTGGTCTTCATTACAAGCCGCATACACTAGCACACACCCACCCACCCACACACACACACACCCACACATACAGAGAGACAGCGACACAACATCCACAAAAATAAACAACAAAATGTAAAGCAATTAAAAGCAGCGCAGCAGAACATAACGAATATCCCACATAAAACATGAGCATGAGTATGATTTTGACTTTTTGCTTCGTGGTAGAAGCCCACCCCCTCTTCACCCCACCATCACCATCACCATGGAGTTAGGAGTGGAGTGGAGTGGACTGCCTGCTGTGGCTACAAGTGGTCATTGCCTAGTTCGTGTGGCATGTTTGGGCATTCCCATTCCCATTCCCATTCCGAACGACCAGTTCTGAAATTTTTGCAGACCAAATATGGCTTTTTGTTTGATATTTTCCTTTTGCGGGTTAAAGTTTCAAACTTTATGCGGAAAAGGGCAGACCTAAATATTTACCAAACATCTACACTTGCAGAAATTGCACAAAAATTGAGGAAATTCTTCATTCTAATAAGGCTATTCGATTTGAGAATAATAGATAGGATAATGACATTGCATTTATCTATTAATCAGGTAACTCTTAAGGATCTTCTCACGCTCTTTAGCAAGCTTAACTGATAAATAATTTGATTCTGTTCAAACTATATATGTACATTGAAATGTCAAAATACTTTTGTCCAGCCATATAAGCATAATCTTTAACTCAAATAAATACAGCAATTTCATATTTAACGTTATCACTGCAAGTTTTTCGTTTCTTATAAGCTTTGATACCATCTCTCTATTAAAAATTTAAAGGATACCGTTACTCCTCTCAGTTTCCAGAGAAAAGCCAAAATACTTTTGTCCACGATTGTAGTTCTCTAACTGATAATTATGATAATTTGATATATTTCATGTGCATATTGATCAAGAATCAAGATTGAGGCAGTCGAAGAAGTCAGTTGCATTAGATGAAGTTTGTCTTAATTACATTTAATTTTCATCTTAAACAACTCATATAATATATTCAAGAAACATCGATTTAAATTTGAAAAAATAATCCTTGTTCTTCTTTTAGTGTATGGCAGTAAAGTCATCTGCAATTGCTTGCCCCTGCCCCGGAGCGTGGCAAGTAATAGTTATGGCAAATGTTGCACGCTAACAATTTATGTTTGTTAATCAGCAAAGTGAGAAAACCAAACCGACGCCCTAGTCCACACATGCCACGCCTTAATACAAATATATATATGTGTGTGTGTGCGACAATTATATGACATTTCCATGACAACATTTGCCATTTTATTTGCACATTTTAATTTAAAAATCTCGCAAAAGATGGTGCGGTGCGCGAAAGAAGATAGAAATAGTGAACAGGTTTCCATATTCCCACACGAATCGGAATCACCTTGTAGGCAAACCCATCTATATGTACCCACGTGTTGGGATTTTTCATATTTATGTGCTGGTTGGCTGCCTGACCTGTGTGAGGTCCTCGGCCAGTGGCAAGTTCCACTCCGATAAGCATCAGGCAGCTGCTGTTGGTCCTGCTGTTGCTGCTTCTGCTGCTCCTGCTCTTGGTCCTGTTGCAAATTCGCAGTGCGTTTCCACGGTTTGGCTGGCAATTATGCAAATCAAAAGATCGCCACAGAGCGATATACCCCAAAATTCCATGCATTTAAAATTTTCTAATCAATGGAATTTTAATTTTAATTTATAGTGTGCGCGGGGTAGGGCTATTTGTTGTTGTTGTTGTTTTGGGTTTTTGTTTTTGTTTTAGCTTTTGTAATTGCGCACCGATTTTTCGGGTATTTCGTGAATATTTATATAATATTGTATAATTGCGTTTCTGTGTGTGTGTTTTATTGCTAAATGTGATAAGGTTTTTGCTTTTGGGCCTCATTTCCTATTAAGCCAACTGTCAGAGTATTCAAATTTGAAGATTAAAAACGTTCAATGTTTCAATTAAATCCATACACCCTTTCTGAATACATATGTCACTCACAGCAGAGACAGTGACCCGGAGAGAGAGAGAGGGAGTGGACTCCATTGTCATGAGGAAAAAGTATTGCCTATTTACCGGCGCGTTTTTTATTATTTAATCAGGATACTTCACTCAACTGTAATTAAGTTTAAGTTGGTAGAAGGAAAAAAGGAGTTGAAAAAGAATGAACGGCAGCATAATTTAATATATGCCAAACAATAAATCCATGTGAAGACATGTTTTCATGGATATTGAAATAATTGTTCAATTAAATCAACGTGTATACCCTAACCACTAATAGGTAACCACATAAATTGATTGCTTAAGTACATAAATGGAAATATGAGAACACAATTCTATGTAGCAAAAGCGAACTACTAATTTTGAAGCCTATGAAATAAATTAAAATGCTTTATTTCATAAGGAAACGTTAAATTATTGGAAAATGTAATTAAAGGTTCTACAGTGTCATGAATAAAACGTGATATAAAACAGTTTGAATTTGGCTAAGAAAATGATCGAAGTCTGAAGATCGAATTAAGCCGTGAAACTAATAAAACTATTAATTCTAGGTTCTGCTTGTTTTTTTTAAAATTTTTTTTTTGTGTTTTCAGTTGACTCCTTGTCAACTAATAGTTATTTCAAATATTATTTATTTTTAAGATTAATTTTTTTTTCGTCGAGGGTATTTCCAAGTTGTCACTGCAATTTACTTTATAGTGTTTTTTCTGCAGCTCAGATCAGAGCAGAGGCTGCTGACCGGCTAATGCAATAAACGCGTTGGGCAGCACGTTTTTTTAAATAAATTTAATTAAATGAAAATAATTTTTCTCACTTGCCGTTTATTCGATGATTTCGAGCCAAAAAAAAAAAAAAAAAAGAAAGCACACAACGATTTTCAATACAAATATTTTGCACGACAGCTGCGCCGTTTGCATTTGCCATTGTGAAATTAATTAACATTCTCCGTGCTCCAGACAAAGTTTGCTGCGACTTCTATGTACATGCTCCTCAATATACATATAGAGAAAGCATACATATATATATTAATGAGTGCATGTACATATATCATATAGCGGTAAAAGTTTGCCCAAAGCGTAATTAGAAGGCTTACTTCATACGCTTGAAAATGCTCTTTTTGGCATTAAATTTATGACAACCGCACATGTTGTTCGGGCTGTACCCAAAGTAACAACAGCAGCAACAACAATTGCAACAATATGAGGCAACATGAAAACCAAGACGCTGGCAAAATGCTTGCCTCCTAGTTGGCAGAAAGTTTTCTAAGGTTGCGCTCTTTTATGGAACAGCTGTGCCATCGCCACCGCCAAAATGGTTCTCCAAATTGTTGCATACATCCAGGCGGCGGTGGTCACATTGTTGCACGACAACAAACGCCGAGCTCGAGTTGGAGCTGGAGCTGGTGCAGTGCACTGTATGGTAGCCACTGATAAGCTGCTCGACTGCAGCCCTCTTATGCCCTTTGGAACACAAGACTTCATGGTTGAGCACGCTGTAAGACGGGGCGTGGCCAACGAATTTGTTATAAAGTGAATTTATTGTTTTTGCCATTACCACTTTGTTTTGCCGTTGCCGTTGCCGTAAACTTCACCCCAAAGTGCCGTTTATTTTGATGCAAGGCAGCCGCCGCCGCCGCCGCTGCCACCGCCGCGTCTTAAACTTTTCGCCGCAGCCCATCAGCTAGGATGCAAATTAAAAACAAAAAAAAACACAAACCAAAAAAAACTTACAAAGCAAAATGAACTTAAACTTTAAGTGTCCTGGCTCCGCAGAGCTTCCATTCATCGTTTGTTCGTTCGCCAAAGTAAGGTAAATGTATATCTTGTTTATCCATCATTATGGCCGATAATGAGTGCTCTTCCACTTCACATTAATTAGGGGAAAAACCAATGATCACAGCATTTGGCTTCTCGCCGTATTCAACAAAAACTATTCAAGCCGCTACTCCTCCGAGTCCTTCCTCATTTCTAAAGCCATCGAATTAATTGCATTGCACCGCAATTCAAAGTACCGTTGCCATTGCCGATGCCGTTCTCATTGCCATTACCGTTACCGACTCTTGAAATTGTAGTAATTTCCAATAGATAATGAAATGCAATTAGAAAAGTGTGTGACATAAAATCCAAAAGAAAAATAAAAAAAAAGCGACACCGGAGAAATCCATGCACCGAGAAAAACGAGAGATTTTATGATTTTCAAAATGAGATTTTTAAATTCATAAGTTTTTTTTGCTGAAACAATTCTTCCATAGCTAAATAACTATAATATTTATCAGAAAATCGATAGATTTAATGATTTTCAAAAAGGATTTTTTAATTTCATAAGGTTTGTGCTGAAACATTCATATTAGAGATAAGCAATTATAATATTTATCAGAAAATCTATAGATTTAATGATTTATAAAGGAATTATAAATCCTAAAAGAAATTTAATTTCACAGAGCAAACATCATTAATAACGGATATATATTCTTCTGCAGACTTACAGAGTAGTTCAAATTTCATTAAGGGGATATTCGGATATATACTAATTACTTACACTAGTTTGCAAATTTAATGGACATCGAGTAAACCTTGAAAATAAGGACTTTTTGAAAGTAATTTTGGATCAAGAAACACGAAAATGAGCACCGTTAATCACTGTTTTCGAGACACGTTTTTCGGCACTTTCTGCAGATATCTGTAAATATGTCGTAAACGAAGTTATCCACCAAGATAAGATATAAGGGGCACATTGCCATTTTTTGAAATATATATAAAGTGCTTTATAACAGTGATAATGTGAAAATGTTTCAAATATTTTTAAAACTTTGAGGTTATAAATTTTCTTAGTAAACATTTGAAGTCTAAGATCTTTAAAATCGGGTTAGAAGTGTAGAAGTTAATGGACCAAAAAGCCAAAATTACAAGTCTTAAATGGACACTTTAAAAGGTACTTTTTTCGACTTTGGACGCTTATTACTCGTTTATCTTGGTTTCAATATAAAAGTGCTTTATATCATTGTAAAGAGAAGTTTTTTACCTTTTCATTTTGGTGGATAATAACGTTCAAGAGATATTTACAGATATCTGCAGAAAGTGCATGTTTTTTGATGATGGATGTCAATTTCTCGACCTAAAATTACCCTTGAAAACCTTTTATATGCAAGTTAATTGTAACAGTTAAAAAAAAATGTTTACATAATCTGAATAGTCACTTTTAGAACGAAAAATTCTTTGTTTGTTTGGTAATTCTAAAGAAATTACAATGGTTGCTGTAAATGATATTTTAGCGAGGAATTTTTTGGTTGTAGTTCTGACTGAATTCTTGTTATTTCAAATGCAGTTATAAATCTGAAATAATATTTATTTTTTGCACAATTGTTGGATAGAGTGATCAATGAAATTTGATTTGTTTCTCCAAGTGTTGGAATAGTGGAAAATGTAACAATAACAGCAATTTACACAGATTCTCCGCCCGCTTCAGATGTCTTACACAATTTTAATGATTTTTCCCTGGTGCTGCTGCTGCTGCCGTTGCTGCTGCCGCTGCTGCTGCATAATAAAGCATAGAAGTTTATAATTAAAGTTTGCCGAGGCCAGGCTACAGATGACGACGACATCAACGACGCCACGGGATATGGCCAGGCAATAGGACAAAGCAGCTGTTCGTGCAACAACAGCAACATCAACGGCAACGGCAGTGGCAGTGGCAAATCAATCTCCGCATCGTAGCCTCTGGCCAAGAGTGGCAACAATGCAGAAAATAAAATTCAATTAACGCGCTTAAATTAAACTGCCACTTCCGGTTTTGATGACATTCTAATCGCAGGCGTTGGCCACTGGTCACCAGTCACTGGTCACTGGACTCCGGGCAGGACTAAGTCTGGCCAATGCCTGTTGCTGTTGCCTTCAACCTGGCTGCAACGACATTTTTCTCATTCTCAGTTATTCCGCTCAAAAAGGGTATATTTATTTTCAAGTGGACTTTGGTTTCTAACGGGTTTTCGCCTCAACATTATCTTTCTCTAACTTGGTTAATATAAATTTTGAGAGGCCAAAAGCGCCACCACTCTCTCACTTATATTTACAGCAAACTAAGTATAATGTCACAGACTTATTGAAACAAATTAAAAAAGCATAGAAACTAAAACTATTTTCACTAAACTAAAACTATTTTCAAAAACAGACAACTTTTAAAAATCTAATAACACAGTGAGAAGCAATATAACCAACTACAGCCAATTGTCTGTACCAGATCTCATAAGAATTACTAGGTTTCGCCTTGGACACACAAACCTCACCCATTCCTACCTCCTCAACCCCAACACCACCGCCTCATGCCAACATTGTAACTTCTGTTAGCCACATTCTACTAGATTGTCCGAACACTTTAAACCTTAGAAAATCCCTTTTCCCATCCTCCAACCCACTCTCAGCCATATTTAACCCAACTTTAGAAAACCTATCCAAAGTCGACAATTTTTAAAAGCATCTAACCTTTACGAGCTCATATAAAACACTCTAATATTCAAATATATACATACACATTTGTAATTTTCTTTTTTTTTTCCTCAGTATAAATATGTTATATTGTCTTTGCACCCACTAAACTAAGTTTACTAATAATTTAATAATTTAATTTAATAATAAATAATAAATTTGAAGAAGAGAGAATTTGAACAGGTTAATTTAATTGATTCATTCCTTCCAGTATGTTTGTTCCCGTACAATAAATAATTTGCAAGGGTATTTAAAATTCATCATAGTTTCTGCAGTGTTTATTTTTTTCATTTTCAGCGCCTTGCATCAATAATAAAAAAAAAAAAAAATGGTAAATGGTTGAGCCATAATGGCTGGCCAACTGCGAGTGTCATTATGGCCTCTACTTCGTCTTGGTCTTCGTGGGTCGGGGGTCTTGGGTCTTTGGCTGTCAACAGTCGAGGCGCTAATGATAAATAAAGCTTATGACGCGATTTTCCTCTGGCGGTCATCATCATCAAGAGCAGCAGCAGCAGCAGCAGCATCAGCAGCATTGTTGTGGAGCAATTCAATCGAACTGCATCTGCGGATGGCGCTTGCAATCATTTATGCCACCATTATGATGGCAGTCAGTCAAAGTCGAGCAACTCGACAACTTCAAATGACACAAAGTCATTGAGGCGTTGCGAAGTGATTAAATTAGAGATCCACTTGGTCAGTTCCACTTGGCAGTTCACTGAATCTGAATCGGAATCCTTGAGATTTCGCAAACCCACCGACAGAGAGAGAGAGAGAGAGAGAGAGAGGGGGAAAAGTTCTCTTTGCATTCACTTGATAATAGTTTGCCGCCTTGATGATGATAACAAACTTTTTCACAAAAGCAACTTGCATTTAATTTAATTAGTAGAAGAAAAAGGAAGCTTTCACAAGAAGCGGATGAAGGCGTAGAACTGAGCATGACGTTGGTCAAAGTAAACGGAATGCGGATTTATAGCAACTGCTTTGATGTTGATCCTTCTGTTGGAGTTGGATTTGTTCCTGGTTGGACTTAACATCGAATGGCAGCCGACATTCGCATGGACAGCAATAGAGTAAGGATGTGACATCCTCTTTTTGCTTTGGCTCCAGTTCCAGCTTCAGCTCCAGCAGCTGCTTCTGCTCCGCCATGGGAGGAGGATGGTCTTTGGTCTCTGGTCTCGTCGATTCCTCGATGATGGTGACAGCAGGTGGTTCGAAAAACTTTTGTGAATTGGGCCGACTTTTGCCTAGGAACAATAAACTACTAGCTCTGTGACGCGAGTCCTTCTTCTTCTGCTCTGGCGGCTGTAAATCATTCGCTGAGAGTGAAAGATGCGTCGAAAAAACATCATTTGACATTGGGGCAGCTTCAGTCGGTGTTGGCTGTCGCCTCTCATTGAAGTCGTCCGTGGAATTTGTGCGCAACAATGTGGCGGCATTCGACTGTGATAGATTCTCCAGCGAGTAGGCGCGACTCTGCAACAGTTTGGTGAGGAATTTATTAGTTGGCAGACGTGGCTTTCGTCTCCAACTCGATGCGGCAGTTGGGCTTAAAGATGATATTGGATTTTCGGACGCTTTTGTGATGCCACCGAAAAGCTTCTGTCGCAATTTATCTTCCGCATGTAGGATTTCAAAGGCATTTGCAATGGTAGAGTAAATCTGCTCGGCAACCAGAGCACGCCGAGGGGTATAAAAGTCACGGCAGACAGGACAGCGTTCCGAACGGATGCGACAATCGACACACAGCAAATGCCCATTCTGGCATTGCATGGCCGGCGGAGTTATGGTCAGATTGCATACAGGACACTCAATAATGCGTAGCATGCTCTCCACCACAAGTGAAAGGCGCCTCAAACTAGTCGGCATTGGGGCACAACAGATGCTCTATAAAAAGTAAATAAAATAAATACATAAACAAAGCAAATGCACTTTACTCACATTCTTATCACAGTCCAACTCACAGCCGCTGTTCCAGCATAAAATTTTAACGCAATCTTTTTGGCTTTTAACTATATTGCCCACTTCAGAAATACGCAAGCCGAGCACATCAATATCGTTAACCTGAAATCAAACAAGATTGTACTGCTTGCACTGCTTGCGCTCTGTTAACTCCCACAGTGGACTGTTAACTTGTTGTTGGGGCTCTGCTCTAATTGAATTTCGCTGTGTAATATAGGAAAAACTCATTTAAGTGATTTCTCAATTAATATTTTAGTGTTGTTTTAAGCTGTTCGTTGTATCATTAACAAAGTCTAAAGGCTTATGCAAGAATTAACCCTCGTTTTAAATCGATGATAGACAACTTATAAATCAATCTAATACTAGAAACTGTCTATTTTCTATCTAAAAAACTCATTTGTAGGATTAATAAGTAAAGGGCCTCGGAGAATGTAGTTTCCCTAGACTAAACAATTTATTACGCTTAAAACGAAATCTGGAATTTTAACGGTCGACTGTTCTATGGATGGACCAGCTGTTCCCTGCGTTGCGCAACAGTTTTACCTTTTCCACTTATTTTTGATAGTCTTTAAAGCCGCACTGAAAGCAATTAGGGCTTCAAATGAACATATGTATGTAGGAACTCGCATAAAAGGTGCACAAATACGGCATTTCGCTGCTATCAAGAGTTTGTTTAGCAGCAACAAAAACAACGAACGATGTCAGAGCTATGTCAAGTGTGTTTACATGTGTGTATGAAAATGATAAAAATCGTTTTTCATGTTGACTCTCGCCGACGACACTGATGTCAGTGCTGTGACTCTGTCTCCGGCTCTGGCTCTATTTGTACAAACCAACTTACTGACCTCCAAAATGCAATCGCCGGCCTTCAGGCCACAGAGTGCGGCAGGTGTGCCCGCGGCCACTTCACAAACCTGTGAACATGCAATTAGTAGAGGATAAAGATAGATGTGTGTGTGTGTGTGGGTAACTGGGCAAGAGGAACAGAATTTTACCCATGGATATGGATCCCATTTGCTGCGGGTTAGCTGAAATCCGTAACTCTCAATGCTGGGTGCAGCACGTGGAATTTTCAACAGACGCACACAAGATGCCTGACTATCATCGCAATCATCTTTGTCGTTTTGAGTGCCGCTGGCATTGGTATTGAATGCTTTTGAAAATGATCTATGTCGGGACAATTTCATTTTTCTTGATTTGTCTATTTAGATCAGCACTCTCGAATTGAAAAGAACACCGCAATTGACCAAACACACACTGATCGACGTGTTCAACGTACGCTCTCACTTCGTTAACTGCTTTTCGAGTTCCGTTCGCAGTGCCAGCCAACTGAAAAGTTGTCGAGCATTTGGGCCCGAAGCGGCCGACGCGCAACACTAACAAAAAATGATTTCGACCCAGCATCAGCGCCAGCTGCGATCCGCTCAGAGCACAATATATACACAAAGTATGTTGTAAGTTTTCGGCACCAAAAGACAACAAACACAAAAACAAATGTGGCTAACAGCGTTTGGCTTTGGCAGTGCCAGCGGCCAGGGCCAGCTTTGTCGTTGCTGTTGACGTTGGCAGCGACTTGTGCGCATAGAAATTAACGTTATCTGTTTGGCCAAGTAGATAAATATTTGAACTTTTGACAAACAATTTTTCTTGGGTTAGCTAAGAAAAGCTCGGTCTTCTTGATTGTAATAATACGCTACGCTAATTTATCTATATGCTGTAAACTTTGGATCTCAAAGTGCAGAAAACCCATCAAAATAGATCCATGAACATTCCAAGCAACTCATTTAGCTAGAACAACTATAACGAATTCTGTAAAAATAATTAGATTTTGGTTATTCTCTAGGTATTTGCATATATTTTCTAAGACAAAATTATCATTTTCAACGCAGTACTTAAAATTTAAGTACCTGCATGCAATACTTTTAAATATAGTGTGTAATAACCTATAAAGTTATTGCTTTTTTCTCCTATGGAACTAATTGAACTAAGTCCGTTTCAGAGTTAATAACTTGGAGTGTTTTTCATTTCATTTGAGTGAGATTTAAAGCCTTGCACAGTGGCTCCGGATGTATGAAGAAGCGGCCAAAAATACTTTTAATGAAGATAGCGGTGTGAAATTCTTTTCCGATGCATTTAAAGACAAATGTTAAAATCTGGCGTTAAATAGAATATAGCGGGATATTCCTAAAAATCATATCTTTAATAAAAACGTCAAACTTTTTTGGAACATAAATTTATTAAAGGTTTTGTGCAATTTGGCAGCTGAATATAAAAATTTTATTATCTTAAAAGGTTAACCAATACTACAATAAATGTCGTATGGAAGGATTACAATTAAAACTGTGCCTAAAAATTATTATTATGGACAAAAAAACACACAATAGCAAAACAAACGTTTTATTTGGCAAAGAAAAAGTTTTTAAGCACATCCTTAAAGGTATAATTAAAGAAAATACCATTTCAAGCAATCTTTCGAACACTTTGCCTCTATTCTTTACTCTAATATTGCTGCTAATTTCAAGCTAAGCGCACTGTTGCATCGGAATGACTAATTCTTCCCTATTTATACACTGTGCGTTGCCAATCGATTCTGCTTAGAAATCTCAATTGTACGAATTTCAGGCTTATTTTAAATTGTGATGTATGTACATATTTTAAACCTTTAAAAATATATAAAATTTCTGCTATGTCATTTGTTAAAATCAATATTCTCGACATGCCGTGATAGCATTCACAGTTATAAATATTATCAACTTATCTCTCGTACGACTACAAGTATTACCCCATAAATGGATAATGATAAAATTATTATTTATGGAGCACTTCAAATGAGATAGCAAAAGGCACGTGAATGCAAAATAAAAGTAGTTATTAGTCATTAGATATGACTAGAATGGCACTGCCCGAAGTAATTTATAAGCGAATTTGTCACATGCGAATAAATTATTTATGTTCCATTATATTATTTAAATTTTTGCAAATGAATATTAATATTTGGCCGCCTATCACCGGTGGCCTTCGTCGATAGAACATGAAAATCTAAATATTATTATTTCAAAATGAATGAAAACAAAATAACAATTGCCGCAGGAATGTGCAAAAAGGTGTCAACCTTTGATAAATATCAACGAGCTGAGGCCCTAAATAAATATTAAATGGTCGTACATTAACCCGAACACAATGATAATTACAAAAAAAAATAATAGCAACAGCAACAGCGATAGAAAAAACACACTCACACACAAACACACACTCGCTAATAGCAACAATTGATGAGCATTGGCAGCTGACAAATAGATTTGGCATTGGGCAGTGGTGAGGGGTAAGGGGTGTGGGTGGTTGTGGGGGGCAGTTGGGCTTTCGCTTTTAATTTTGATTTCGTTTTCGGCTAATTTTGCTGGGCGCTGGGTAAGGTTTTTGGCATTTGTTAGCAGCATTGAAACATTGGCAATTTTATTGAATTTGCTGTTGTGCCCAACCAAAAGCCAATTTCAAATGGCCAAATGGCTAAAATGGCCCTGGCTGTTTGGCTGTTTGAGTTGTGGCTTTTGATTTTGGGGTTTTCAATTAGATTTTATTTGAATTTATTTGTGCAATTGCTGCCGGTTGTTGGCCTAAAGTGGCCACAGAAGCGCATAACCGTCAGCATTGTCAGAAATTAACAACTACTTACAAACCTCATAACATTAAATCGAATGTTTCTCGATGAGTTAGTTGCTATTGCCGTTTCGAACGCCCACTTCTATTGACCAAGTAGCCATTGACTTTTATTAATCGGCCAGCAATTAGGCAAATGGCCAATTTCAAGTGCGAGTCACGCAATCTTGGCTTGGTTAGTTTGAAAAACCGTTGAGCTTTCGGCTCAAAAGCTTCGAGGCTACATGTAGAGGGCGCTTTTTCTCAGCTGTTTCTTCTTGTGTGTGTTGTTTGTTTTAGCCATGGCTAAGACACAGTTCGCTTTCGACTCTTGGGTTGTGCGCAAGCGCCCGCTCGCTGGTTCCTCCCAATAATATAGTAATTACACAGTTCCGTGAAGTGCGTGGCGCCGGCGCTGAATTAAGTTGTTCACATTCACATTGCGTTAAACAAAGTGACGAAGCGCAAAGTGCCGTCAGCTTAATTGGGAAATTGTGAAAATTTCAATAAGTACCTGCATCTAGATATAAAACGGTGTGTAAAATATAATAATTATATAGCACAATGGCATGGATCGTTAAATGTGTGTGCGACCTTACAATCAATGGAAAGCCCTGAAGGTTTTCTATTACTATACTTGGCCCACCATTTATACCCACGTTGGCTTAGGTCAAGGCAGCGACTACCGCGCACACACGCCAACATGGTTTCCCTCAGTTTGTGGTCGAGTAATAAACGTCGAAACAAGGAAGTGTAGTTATTTATGCTCTCAATTATAATCGCATTTGCTTTATACGCATAATTAAAATCATTGAAACTAGTTTATTTCCTCGAAATTAAATTAGAAACGCGTCAAGAGTATGTGTACCCACTCGTAGTCATACGCAATAATTGCGCAAATACTTGCCAAAGTGTGCGAAATCAAAGTAAAAACAAACAAACCAAACCAAACAACAAAAAAAGTGGAGAAAAAAAAGCAAACAAATAAATTTATATCCACGTTCAATTCGCTAAATTTACACACTGCAACGAGTCAGTCGCCCAGTTCACAGAGCTGAGCTGAGACCCCAGCTAATTGCAACGAACGCTAGTGCTGGTCGCGAGCCTCTTCGATGTGAGTTTCTGTTACAGCCAATGGCGCATGCGCAACATTGCTTTTTGCTGTGCGCTGGCTTTGGGGTTTCTGGGTCTCTGTCTCAGCTCAGGCTCAGCTCAGTCTCGTCTCGCATCGAACGTTTCGCTTGCGGTTTCGTGTAAATTGTGACGCAATTTTCGTGTGAGTTTTTTTTTTTTTTTTTTTTTTTTGTAAGCCTGAGATCGAAAACGAAAGCGGCAAAAACAAAAATCCAGCGCACTTGCAGTTAAAACGAATGTGTTGCTGCAATGCCTTCCCGTCTGCCTTGTATTACACTTCAGTTGCAATTTACACGCGCCTATGTACAGTTCGAAATAAAATCTAACGTAATTGAACGGTAAATTTTCGGTTGTTTGCAATAGTTGTAAAAATAAACTTAAATAACAATTGGAGCATTACAATGGCTGCTAGAGAAATGGAAATTGGGGCCATCATTGGGCCATTTGCCTGTTGTAATTGTTGCGCTTCATCGCATTTTGGGTTGGCCACTGCCAATTGGTTTTCCTGTGGTTTTCGTTTCATTTGGTTTTTAATTAATTTGTGTGGCTGTGCGAAACAGAAATTAAATCAATTTTCTTAATTGCCTTCAGCACAAATTAAGCCAATCAATATGGACACATAATCCCAAGAGGTGTAGACAGATACCAGATAGATAGGAGGAGTTCTTCTCGTGCCTTTTTTTCTTTTGGCTTTTGTTCAGTGATTTGCCGACGTCATAGACAATTTTCATGGCCAATGTCAGCCAGAAGTGAAGTGAGCTAGCGGCCTGAACAAGTTTATTGTATCCGCATGCGTAGACTCATATGAATCTATCTGTGTATACCTACTCAACGCGAGAGTACTTCAACGCACTGCTGAAAGATATTTGTATTGAAATAATCAATTTTATTTTGAGTACCGACTCTGAGTCTGGCTTTGTCTCTGTCTCTCTGATGACGCTGACAATGACTAAGCGAAAGAATCAAGAATCATTATGGCGATAATTAATGCTGCTGATGCTGATGAAGTCTACCGTTTGTCCGACAGGGACGTATTCGAGAAATCTCTAATAAATTATCACACAAATTTTATGTAGCTGTTAATCGTGTATTTTAGTGGCCCAACAATTATCTGTTGGATCTGCTCCTGTCTTTTGATCTTAAGCCTGGCTCATTATTCAAATGACATGCACTTGCTTTGCGAGTGTGTGAGAATTTCATTTTCTTGGTTCAAGTTCCGGCTATGGGATTCAAGATTGGTTTGCCTAACCCTAATTGATTTTAACCAACTTTTCTGCAAGAAAACTCCATTCAAAAGGGGTTTCTCTTCCTTTTCCTGAGAGAAAGAAGAAAAGTTTTGTCGCCACTTTTGATTTATGTTCGGGAATTTCACGCTAGTTTGGCAAAAGTTTTATTTTTTTGCTAATTAATTGTGCCTCCTTACAGCAGCTGCTGAAAGGTAAAAGAATAGCCCACCAAAAAGGTGCAAATGATACGGTGGTCCACCGCACACCCACACACATCCAGAGGAGGGTGTGTGGGGGGATGTGTGTGTACGTGATGGGAATACCAAGAGGCAACAACAACAAATTGAGCCAAGTAGTAGGCCGTTGACACGCCCACTCAGCAAACGAAATAAAACAGTTTGCCACCATTTTTCAAAGGCAAAGGCAATACGCACGATTTGCCAGTGTGTTGGTAATTAGATGTATGTGTGTGTGTCTCTCTCCCTGTCTCTGTGTGTGTGTGTGTGTGTGTCTGGCTGACGCTTCAAGTGTTGAAAATTGGCCAAAATTTATGTTGGCTAGCAAATGTTTGTGCGTGTGCTTATATCTGACATAAATTGCATGAAATGCCTGATACGTGCGACCTTGAAACGGGCTTTAAGTGAAATTCTCTTGTAACGAAAACGAGAAGTAAACATTAGCTCTACGAGTACTTGCCAATTATAAAGAAAATCTGCAATTTAAATATATAAATATAGAAGCGAGCAGTGATAAAGTGCAGAATAATTTCTGTAAAATATATTTCTCAACTTATTCTAGAAAAGGTTTTCCATTAAGAAGTAAAACTTAAATACTCATGACTGTAGCGAAAGCTAATCCAACATACAATAAGATCAATAAGAATCATAATTCTCTAAACTGGGCAAGAAATCTGTTTAGTTTCCTATCAATAGTAACCAAATGTAATTAAAAGTTTAAGAGGTTTGTAAACTTAAGATTTTCCAAAAAGTCCATCGAATTTTTACAAGTTGTAATTGTAAATGTAAATGTTAATGTAATTAAAAGATTAAGAGGTTTATTTTTTTTTAAGTTTTACATGCTTTTTTAAAGCCATTTTCTTAGGCTGTATATCAACAATTTTCCTTTTCATTTCAAATAGTTGTGTCTTCATTTTTCATACTTTTTCAAAGGCTTCTTCTTGGGCAACAATTTTCCTTTTCATTTAAAATAGTTGTTTCATTTTTTTGGCCACTTTAAAATTAAGCATCTTGTTTTTTACCATTTCAGTTAGTAAAGAAATGCAAAATTTGGGTAAAAGAAATATAGTTTTCCAATTTAAAATGTCAATCAATAATACTATTATTGTCGAGGTCAAATTTGACTGCGTAAAATTGAGATATTTTCAAGTTTTAACATAAGAAATTTACTACCTAAATTTTAAACAACAAATTCAAATTAAATTCTATGTACATATAAAATCTCAGCTGCACAGACATGAAATAAGTCTAAACTCTGTAAAAATAAACAAGCTAGCTTTAAGCTAATTATAATGTTATGGAAATAAAGCATATATTGAAATTGAAATATAAGAAATTCCAAAAAAAGACTTATAGCCGCTGCAAAATTAGTCCTGGCCGAAGGAAAAAAAAGAAGAACCAACTTTGGCATGGCTAAAGTTTGCCCTTGCAACTTGATGTTAATTGAATTTTCTGAAATTATGTTTGCTAATCAGATTCTCTTATTTTTTTCCGTTTTGCAGAAAATAAAATGCTTCAATTGTGCACCATTTATGCCTGCGCCAATGGCACATTGGGTCTGAATTTGAGTCGTGCCCCCTGGGATCCATATCCGTGGGTCAGCGGGGTGCAGGAGAAATCGAGTGCCGAGCGGGGCGGCGTTTGCATCGGGGATACGCTACTGGAGCTAAATGGGGCCGATATTTTGGGTTTGCGCATCAGCGAATTGGCCAAGCGGCTGCAAGAGCATTGGCAAAGTGGAGCTGAATGTGTAACCATGATGATGTGGCGACAACAGAGCACCGCCAACTTGACAACTGCTGAAGATGCTGCCGAGGCAGAGCACGCTGTGGTAAGTGAATTGATGCAACGCAATGCAGTGCCACTGAGAGAGATGGTTGCCCCGACTAATTGATCTGCTCAATTCGCATTAGGAACAGTTCGCATGCTTCAGATGCTGATGCAAGTGTAATTGTTTTCGGCGGTAGTTAAATGGGCCATTGTCGCACTTCATGGTGATGGTGATGGAGATGGAGATGCATCTCCATGCAGATGGCAATGCGTATAGAGGCCGATTCGCTGTTATTGCGGTTATTCACGTGCCACTGCCACAGCGCGTTACGTAATGCTGATTGGCTTAATGACTGTTGTGGCAATTAGATAGTGCAGATTGCAATTGGCAGCTCTTGCTTCTGCATGCATGCCACACGAGCCAATTCGTTGTGGATTGACTATCTTTGAGTAGTCAAGTGAATTTTATGCAAACACGACACCTGCCAATTAATTCTCCCCCCACCCAAACCAGCAAAGGTCCGTGAATATGTTTTCGCAAGCCTAATGGAAACTCTTTGCCCTATGCAAATCAAGTCTCATTTATTTATGACCACTACACTGCCAATTTTGTCCCCAAACAGGGATCCAAGCAACTTTGAGGTGTTCTAGCATGACGAGCTTAAGTGTGTGTGCATAGACGGTGATTACCTATCGGCCGGTAGAAGAAGCTGTTTATTTTATTAAATTTAATTGAATTGAAGTAATGAAATTTTGCTCTTGACACATTATGTGCACACTCTATTGCATTCCATTTGACCCAAATAACTTCAAATTGTGGGCAGAAATCCGTAAATTTAAGCCGCCATGTGGGACACAAAACATATACAAATACAAGCAGAATCTATCTACTCATAGGTATATATGTATGTATGTACATAAATCAATTTCAATCATAGCTGAAGGCTATGGATCAGCATCATGTGTCTGTGCTAGGGAACCATCCATTACACTGATAAAAATAGTTTGAATACCCAAATAGGAGATAGACTGAATAACGCATCGACATTTCAAACTTAATTAGCCATGAAATGTTAATTTGAATAGTTTGATTCCTTGTCTGCAGTAGGTATCTAGTAAATAGATGCGATTTGGAATATTCTTTAGATATCCGATAGAATATAGGAGGAAATAGTGAGTTGCGAGTCTTCCAAATCCTTTTTAATGCCAATTACATTATATTATTAAAAAGGAGAATGCATTGCCATAGAATCTATGATGTTTGCTATATTAATTAAACACTTTTCGCGTTCGTATCCATTTGGCCTATTTCCGGTAAAGAGATTTTTGCCTGTGCACGTATTTCGTGTGAATCAAAACTATCCAAAAACACATACATAGATAGATACGAAAGTGTGTTAGTCAATGTCCGATTGAGCAATTGATTAATTTCCAATTTTTAGGCCATATGCACACACACACACATGCACATACACTCACACCCAATTGACCACATGGCACGTTTTGATAATCTAATGCAAATTCCATGAAAATCGGCTTAAATCGAAACCTCTTCGTACGCACTGTGCCATGAATAATAACGGGCAATCCCCAAAAGTATGCTATGCTAAAAAAATGTTTTGCATATAATTAAAAAGCATCATGACGTTGAGAGAGAGGGAGAGAGAGAGAAATTCAAATTGACATTCTGCATGTTTTTCGCTCTCTTTGCAGCAGCATGGAATCAATCAGCAGTCGCTGCAAAAGTTTGCAACATGCCTGCAACATATTGCCCAATTACTGGAGTGTCCTGTCTGCCTTGAGGTAAGTAAAAACAAAAAAACAAAAAAGAAAGAATGGGATAAAACGCCAAAGCGGCCTGCATGTGCTCGGCATATCGATGAGGTTAGATTGTTGTTAGTTGTCCGTTGGCAGTTGGTTGTCAGTTTTGCCGGCTTTAGTTTTAGGTCCGTCATTATCTAACTCAGCTGAACTCTACTCAACTCAACTCGGAAAACTTAGTTGCCGTTGCCGTTGCCCAGTTGCCTCGCTTGTTTGCCTTTGTGAAATACCAGCGCCATTTCCCTTCCCTTCACCCGCATCAGCTGTGTAGCGCCATCCTCTTCCGGCTTTGCGTTGATTTTGCTGCGCAAGTTTGTTGCTAATCACTTGACTGTAGTAGTAGTACTATATAAAGTTTGCAACGTTCGGTGATTGCGTGCCCCTCCTTTCCATTCCTTAACCAGCCCTCCCGAGGCAGTGCACCAGCATTGGCACTGGCAGTGGCAGTGGCAGCCCTGCTGGCCCTGTTGACTCAATTACTCTCAGTCAACCGCACTGCCATGACTACAAATACCTGACATATGTATGTATGTATAAAGGTATGTACTTATGTGTAGTTAATGCCCAGTGGCCATGTTGCTAGTGTTAAGTCTATGCGTAGGAAAAAAAAGAAAATAAATTTATTTAATCTAATTTTTTGTTCCTCTAACTATTTATTTTTTTATGTTATGATATGCATATAGAAAGCTTAACTTTTATCTGATTGTTGGCAAGAAAATCTCAGTTAAAGATGTGACACCGAATATTAACTCTAAGAATAATATTTCATATGATTAAATACTTGGTTTTCACATAATATAGATGGTTGCATGTGATTCGATCCTATGTGGCTGTTGGCATTTTCAAATAATAATTTTTACAAACCACACGTCGTATGAGTAATATTATTTTTCATACAACTTTTTCGTGCGCTCTTTAGTTTTGCGAAATTCTTTTTTTTTTTTTTTTATTAACAATTCCATTTGACATAACAAAAACTGTTTCGCAAAAACCTTTCTTTTGACAAAAAACTATTATAAAATAAATGTTTGTGTGTGTGCGTGAGTGTGTGTGTGAGTGTGTGTTTGAATGCTTTGACATATAGATTCGATTAGTCCATGTCGTTTCGCAAATATTCTGGTGTACATACTGATATATGCATTTGTATGATTGATAGTGTCATTTAAAAATCAAATGTTGACGATTAGGCCATGTCAGTTAGTTTCAGTTGCAGTTTCGGCCATTTGGCATATCATGGCCATATCCTGCATATCGTGCCATTTATTTTGGCCCCTAAGCTCGTTGTGAATTTAAATTAAAGCTGCTGCTGGCAAGTGTTAAGCTGTAAATTTATTTATAGCCACTATGTCAGCAAAAACATAAATTTAATTAATTAGACAAGATAAAAAGTGGCAGACGGTTGAGATGCTAGTCCTGTTGCTGCCCTTACTTCACCTTCCGTCTCTCTGATGGTCTCTGGCTGCTGCTGCTGCTGGTCGCCTGACACCTGGCCACTTTAAAATGCAATGTTATTTATATCAAATGAAATTTCTTGCTCTCACTCTCGCTCTTGCTCTTTGGCTCGGTATGTCTGTCTGTCTCTGTATGTGTGTGTGGTCATAAATTAAATATGCAAGCAAGGACATGCATAGAATGGAGATGGAGATGGAGACTGAGGCAGAGGCAGAGACAGGGACGTAGATGTAGACTGACCCACAGTCGGAAGAGGAACTGGAACCGGCTGTAGTTATCGCCGAGATAAAGCAGCGTCTCGTTGCCTTTAGCTGGACAAACTCCGGTGTAATGCATTGAATAATTTGTTTATTAACCCAAAATCAGTTTATGTAAGACACGAGCTATCTTTCTCGCTCTCTCTCTGTCTCGGTGTCTCTGGGTTGCGGCTGCTTTGGCCTGGTTAGTACTTCATATTTGGCAATTATTACCAAGGCACGAAGCTGGCATTATATTGCATTATGCTAGCATATGCTCTATCTCTCTCTACTCATCCTGCTGTCTTGCTTGCACTATGGAGTGTGGCTATTTGTGTATGCAAACACACAAGTCCATTAAGTTATTAAGGGATTTTGTTTTGCTAGATTTTCAATAATTCTACATACATACATGCACATAATACACATACATTTATATATGTATGTATGTGTGTGTATATACAAGCATACTTCTATGTGTACTTGTATGTGTAATTTTGCCTCCCTTTTGCTAATCGCTTGTCTTAGCTTGCTCTCCTTCCTCTCTGTCTGTGTGTCACTCTCTCTCTCTCTTTCTCTCCCTCTCTTTTCCTTCTCTTTCTAGCTGCTGGCTTTGGCAATTTTGTATTCGATTTAGGATTTCAGATTTTGTTTTGTTTGACATTAAATCGGGCATATAAAACTTGTTTTTGTTTCATTCAATTATGCATAAATTTGCATGCCATTTAATTTTCATTTTCATAAATCTACACAACAAAGATGACAAGAAGAGGCAAGAGGGCAAAGCTTAGTGTGTGAGAGGGAGAGGAGAGTTTCTCTTGAATCTTAAATCAACTAGAAATAGTATAATTATTAATTTACTAGGCACCAAAAATATTTTCTTGTAATATCACATAACCGTTGGTCTTTTTGCCATTATTTTAACAATAATTGAAACAGATGTGTGGCCCAAGAGCAGACAATTCCATTTTACTTCTCTCTGCATTTGATTGTGTACGTAAAATGAATTAAAAAACAATCAGCTCAACTATATAATATAAAGTAACCACTAAGCTGATGTTAAGCAAATATTTGGATACAATAAAAACTGAATCATTAAATACTGAATATATCTAATGCTTACGAGAAACTTATTTCATAATAATAATAATAAAAAGCTACATTAATCGGATCTCAATGTTATTTTATCACTTTAGTTATGTAGGCAGTTTAATTGATTATTATCAATAATTGTTCTCGTTTATGCAGATGCATGCCAATTTGTGCATTAAATTAAGAGCGTTTGAAAAACAAAACAAATTGAGCTCAATATAGTATAAAAACCTATTTACAAATTACAAACACGCACACACAGAGAATACTTATTTTCGATTGTGAGACCCTTGTAGCCAAAATCGAAAAGCATTCTCAATTGTTCTTGTTGTAGTCTGCAAATAAATCTCTTTACATTTATAATTCTACACAATTCCTGGCTACTGGCAAACAAACAACAAAAAAAAAAAAAACTGATTCAAAGCTCAAGTCTCAAAAATTGTTTCTTTATTTGTGGAACATTTATGTTTGGTTGAATATTTACAAGAGGTCTTGCCTTTTTTTCATATATACTTATGTATATTTGTATGCATTGATTGCAGTTGAATATGTTAGAGACAAAAAACATCAATTCCTGTGGCACACACACACACACACAAACGCACACACACCCGCATCTGGCATTTTATCCATTTTCTTTCGTTGCTTCATTTTGTTTCCCGTCTGATGGGGGCCAGCTTGAAATGCGCAAAACTATTTTTGTGCGCATCAAATACAGTTGCAGTTGCATTATTTTAAATCCGCTTGCAATATTTTTTCAATTTGATTTTCAATTTAAATGGAAAAGCTTGTTGCGCATAACATAAAAGGCATCATCAATGCATATTTCACAACTCAATGCAGGAAGACTGGCTGAATGCAAAAGAACAACCAGTAACAAGATATATACATACATACATATATCGACAATATTTAAATTGAATTTAATGTCGTAAATTCACTGAACGACAGACAAAAATTCTCATAGTTTCTGATAGGTTTTGCTTGAATATCTAAAATAGAGTTTGATTAAATAAATAAATCGTATTACGAACTAAATGAAAGAATTATGATGAGGGCTTTAAATCTTTGATATTTCCACTAAATTTTTACACCTTTATCTCCTTCTCAGGTAATCAAACCACCTGGATGGCAGTGCTGCAATGGACACGTTCTCTGCAATAATTGCCGCAGTCGTTCAGTTAAATGTCCTGTGTGTCGTGTGCCATTAGGACCGCGGGGACGTTGCCTTCTATCCGATAAATTATTCACGCTGCTTGCTGAAAATTTTCCCTGCGATGGTGGTAAGTGGCTATAGACGCAATAATTCCAATAATCTGTATCCAAATACAAAATGAGACTTCAATTACTTAAAGCAAAGAAGGGAAAATTACAAAAAATGTTGTCTCTTGATAGATAACTTTTTTTTGGGTTTTTTTTTTTTGGTAGAAAATGTCATACAAATTAGCCTGGCCATTAGGCGAAGCAAGATGTTGCCTGTGTGGGAATATGGAAAACGTAATGGGCCAACAGATATGGCACTTTCACCTCGGCAACTCTCTTAATGTCGATTACTTGGATGAAAAGTTTGCTAAAACTTCCCGAGTATCAGAAGCAGCGGCAAGTGTCAATGTTTCACTTAAATCTCAACTGAGTAAGGAGCACAAATGAAAGAAAAATGAGCCGAGACCGTCGGAAATTGAGCGCATGGTTTCTTCTTTTTTCATTTTTTTCAATCTCTGTTGTTCTCTTTCTTGCTTTCTTTCTTTCTCTCTTTTTTTATGACATAATTATGTAACATAAATTGCTAAAGTTTTTCACGCTTTGTGCTGTTGACATTGCGTATTGTTTCCCCCCTCCCTCCCTCTCTCTCGCTCTCTCTCTCTCTTTCAATCTGTGTCCAACCAACTTAAGTTAAAGTGAAGTTTACAGCTTAGACAACAAGCAGAGGTAACAAGGAGCAGCAAAAGTTGTTGTTACTGCATTTGTTTTACCGTTTGCCTTTGGTACTTAGTAAATTTTATTTTATTGCTTCAACATTAAGTGAGCATTCTTTATGCATATAATGTATCTAAAGAGATGCTCAACTTGGGGCAAGTCGCTAACTGCAAGTGCAACTGCAATTCAAAGTTGAAAATATTTCACAAACAAGGCGAAACATTTTGACTTTACTTTACCGTTTTTTTTTATTCATTCGTTATTCGCTTTTCTTTGCAGTCAAATCCAACCAGGTGATGGCCCAAGGCGGCGTCAACAAGTGCACAAATGAATATCATAATCAACCAAAAATGGCACTTGCACTCGCCAAATCAAATTCCTGCAAGAAAAGTGGCAAAATCTCTGGAGAGGCAGCGGTCCTTGTGGTTGTCCATGGCCAAGAGGGCGAGAAGATTGAGGGGGAGCAAATGCCAAAGGGAAATGAGCAAAATGCTCGAATGCGAAATAATGTCAGCAACAGGACGATAAAGATGCAGCACCAGGCGAATAGCCACCAGGAGGAGAGCAACTACAGCAACAATATGCTCGTTAAACCAAAGTTAAAGTTGAGTAAGAAAAGTTGGCAGATTACAGGCCAAGATCAAGACGAATTGCGCAGCAATGAAGTTGCAAACATAAATAATGGGCAACAGCAACGGCAGACGACAGCAACAACGCAGTCAGAGGAGGAGAAGATGATGCTGGGGCAGGAGCAGGGGGAGCAGGTGATGCCCACAGCAGTGAAAGGCCGAGGCCAGCTGCAATATCAAAATTATCATTGCCCCACTGGGAAATCATGCAGCAACGCGAGACTGAAACTTTCCCACCAACAGCCAACAGCCACAGCAACTGCCACATCAGAAGCAGCAACAGCAACAGCCAGCCCCAACAAATTGTCAACAGTCAGAGATGGAGGAGTGGCTGCTGCGTCTGCGGCTTCAGAAATTGCATTTGCGTTGTTGCCAAGCGGTGGCTGCAACTCTCGCTTATCAGCGGGGAGCCATACGCTGGTGGATGCGCCGGTGACCCAAACGTCGAGCGGGTCATCAATAAACTCCTGCGAGTGGCAGCTACTGCGGCATCTCAGCGCCGAGCACAATTTGGCAGTGCTGCATTTCTATGGCACGTTTGGCCAGCGACTGCACGTTCCGTGGCAGTGGCCCAATCTAGCCTGTCTCAGTCTCAGCGACGACCTGGACGACCTCAACTCCGGGAGTGTCAAAGTGCATACATTTTTCTTGGCTGTCATACCGATCCAAGGCAGAGCAGCAGCAGCAGCAGATGATAATGATGAACACGGCGTTTTCCTGTGGCACCAGAATCCCGTCGACCAGCAGCCAGTACATTTCGAGAGTGTCGTCGAGGCGCCGGGCAACCGCCTCAAATGGTTCGGACCTGCACATTCGCTCACGCGTAGTTGGCCGGACATAAGGTCAGCCGGAGAGTACCTGAAGTTTAGCCTGAAGAAGCAAGCGCCTGGTAACGCCTGCGCAGCCTTCGATGTCATTGTGAAGAGGAAGTATTAATTAAGCAGAGAGAGACTTTAATACTACGTACCATTAAATTTAGTTAATTGTTAAAACGGCTCGAACTGTTTTTGTGTTTGTGCGAAAAGTGCCAATTAAACATAATTTGCATAATTCACAATCAGTTTTCGCTGGCAAAATAAATCTCTTGACGGCGTGGCGTGTGTGTTTTGTAAATTATATTTGCATTTTTTTTCTTCCACCATAACCATATTCAGATTTTGAAATTGTGTTAAATTTGCAGAATTTTTAATTAATAAAATCATTTAGAAATGTGCTTGTCTGGCAGGTCAGAGGGGGCTCAAGCCGGGGTTATTGTAAAAAGAATTTCAATACTCTAACCACAATTGGGAAATATTCGTTTGAAAGCGGATTAAATTAGTCCATTTTTAACTGAAATTGCCTAAAAATATGAGATCTTCCATTTGTTGTCATTGGCTTTAGATTTTTTCGTTCATATTTATTGCCAAATTTATAATCTAAACGAACGTTAAGAGTGAAGCAATTTATTTGGAAACTTTATATACAAATTTAGGCAGAATTTAATCGGAAAAAAATCATTTACTTTTCATTAACATTAAGACTGTGGCTTATAATTCTCAACTTTTGACGATACTTATACAGAGATGAATTTGCGTAGATATATAGAAAATATATATATAGAAAATAGATGAAAATACAATTTAAGTTACATTTTCAATTGTTCAAATTTAATTTAATTTTCCAAACATGTTGAAAGAAATTGAAGAAAAGAACAAATATACCTTTAGTTAATTGACAACAAAATTAAGAAGATTATTCATTATTTAATTTTTTTTATTTGTTATAATTGTTACTATTGCTGATGAGGCAGCAAACAAATCGGATATGTAGAATTACCACACAATGAGGTACATATATATCAGGTAAGAGCATATCGATTTCGTAGTTGTGTTTTATAGATTTTACTTTTCACTTCTTGTATAAAAATAATTTTGATATTTGCATGAACATCAGCAGCAACAATATCCAATGCCTCTGCCATCCTCCTGATAATTGACTTGCATGCAAATTAATGTTTTTTGCCCCATGTTGCTGTTGCAATTGCACTGGTTTTGCAGTTGCTGTTGTTGCAATTGTTGTTGTCCTTGTTGCTGTTGTTGTTGTTGTGGGCGTAAATTGCTGCGCTGACTGACAAACAGTAAACACGGTGAATGCGAATGCAAAAGCGAGTAATTTTCATCATCATCATCATCATCATGCAATACATAAATCTCAGTACCATCAATGTTTATATTTAAGGAAAAAACAATTTGCAATTTTTATACAACAAAAATCACAGTCGGTGTGAACATACATACATATACAAATGTCCATGTGTGTGTAAGTGTGTGTTTGTGTGTGTGTGCTGGCAAATACAGCAACATTTATGGCAGCTTGCCTGTTTTATTAACATTTTTTTCCAGGCTTTTATATTTTTGTCAATCCTTTGGGGCATTTTCTGTTTTTGTGTCCTTTTCCACGTTGTCGCCTGTTTGTTTTTGATGACTGAGCCACATCCATCCGATGCACTGCCACTGACTCACACTTTACTGTACTGCACTGCACTCTGCTCTATACTGATGTAGTGTGTTCATTGTGCAAAGAACTTTTTGAAGAAAAACAGCATACACACATACACACGTATATACATACATATAGTTAAAATAAATTAAAATTTCTGCAAACGACACTTTTTCTTCTCATTCAGCGGTGATGACGATGATGATGCGATGCGATGCGGAGCAATGCCAACAGATTCATGCTGATTCGACACTGTCCTTTGCATGCGAACCATCAGGTAAATTAAAAAGACACTGCCAGCGCAATTAAATCATGATGAGCCTGTCAAAATGTAAATTTCACTGGTTAAGTGAATGTTTGTACGACGGCAAAGTGAGTAATTAAATTACCAAATGAATCATTTTAGTAAAAATCATTCATCGGCAAGGAGTTTTCTTATCTATCAGGTTAACAGTGGTAAAACGTTTATTCTGAGTATCTAAGTATACAGTTTTTTGTTTAGAAATACTCTACAATAATCATCTCGAACAGTAAATAAATTGAATATACTCTTAAATAATTAGCTTTCAAATTCAACGAGGGCTGAAATTTATATTTCGGGAATAGCAAATAAGAACAATAATTTAAAAAAAAAGACTTTATTATTTGTCAAAATAAGTATATAGCAGTTTTAATTTACGATTTCTCAAATATGTTTAATTAAAAGTGGACAATGCGAGAAGATACTTCCATTTATTCATAAATATTTTTATAAAATCTTTAAAACTTGCCAAAATTTAAATTAAACTTTTTTTTTTTGCAATTATCTACGTCATTCCATAGTTTTGCAAGAAATTGGTATACCCCAAACTGCGCGATTGCAGGGTATGACGATAAACATTCTTTGCGTAATCGGTCGCAAGAGTTCTCCATTCGGAGCATGCTCCAAGAGCTTGAAGAGAGAGTACAACTTGTCTGGTTTTTTTTTTTTTTTTTTTTGTTATTTTCTCTTTATCTCACCTAACAATTTGTTGTTGTCATTTGCTCTTTTTGCTCCCACACTCTCTCTCCCTCTCTCTTTCTTTTACTTGCACATGTTTTGCTTTTTCTCTCTCTGTTTTTCTTGGCAATTTCAGGGGCGTCCGTGGCGTTTGCCAGTTTTCTGCTTATTTGTTTGCCAATTAGTTTTAATCGAAGAGCTTTGCTGCGTTCCGTTTGCTCTTGCTGTGTCCGTCGTTTGTTTAAATTGGTTTTCTAATTAATGCGTTTACAAATATTTGCCAGTGCATGTCTAACTAATAAAAACAAATTTGATTTTACTTGGTGGTGCTGCTGCTGCTGGTGGAAAAGGAGGTGGTTCATAGTGCGTTCTGCAGTCGGTCAGTTCGCCGGTCAAAGTTGATTACGTAGCCTCTCGCGTCACGTCTTTCGCCTTGTCGTTCTTGCAATTTGTGTGTGTGTGTGTGTTTTTGTGTCCATTTTCAGTTCCAGTGCTGTCAATAAGTTCAACATTCAACAAGTGGCTACGTCACTATTGAGCAACGACGCCGTGACTTGTTCTCTTTTGTGTTTATTGCGAATTCGCGTATTGCCGAAGCATGAACAGCCAATTTGGTGGGTTATTCATTAATAATAGAGTTCCTGCTAATTAATAAGTTTATGGTTAATCAAACGCAAATTAATTGCATTCGAGTCAAGATGCTTTTATTGAGAAATTCTTGACAATTCGCACAGGTGATGATGATGTTCGCGACGTTGTCGCATTGTCGGGCATCGATGAGCCGCCCCTGCAAGCCTTTCGCAATAGTAATCCCTTTGAGGAGGAGCCCTACAATGTGACGGCAGCAGCTTCAGCCCCAGATCAGCTGGGGGTCGATCATCTGCCTTTGCAGTTACTGCGTCGGGCCAGTGAAACAGTCACCAGTAGTATTTTGGCCGACGTGGAGCCCGAAAAAGAACATTTGCTGGCCAGAGCAGGACAACGTCCGAAACCACCTCCGCGGGGGCATGGATTATTGAAAACGCAGCAGGAGGACGTTGCAACTAATTGTAAAGGTGGTAAGTTTCATGCAAATCCACTTTACCTGATTGTTCACTCAAACAATACGTTTGGAATTTTTGTTCAAACAAAAGGATGAATACGCACATGTAATAACTTGTTATACTCGTAAAAGGACAATGCAATAGACACGCATATCCTTTATCCTCACTTTTCACCAGTGAATCTGTTTAGTCAAAAGGAGTAAAAAAAAGGAGACACACTAACATTTGTCAGCCGTAAGGTTAACCATTATAAAACTTCCTCCATGTGAACCTTAAAAGCGTTAACTCTTCGCTCGATTATGATTTAATTCGCAGTCGCAGGACATATGTGAGGACATATGTTTCTCTAAAGTCTTCTGGAGCATTCCAAGTTTATTATTTATTCTTCTACATAGTTCTCAGACAGATCTGATTATTTTGCTCTGATTTTAAAGACAACTTTCCTTGCATACATTACACATACGCAGTGTGGGCGCTGTATGAAAAGCAAAATGAATGGATGGCGGAAGTGTGGAGCGGGGAACGGTTGTGTCAGCCATTTGGCAGCTGTAATATTTCCGCAAATTGACGCCAGTGAGTCTGGGATTGGCACTGCCACGCTGTCCCGGCTCGTTCGCATGCATTTTCTTGGGCTGTCAGTAAAAATATCTGTATTATATTCCGATTTTCGCTTCACATGCAATTGCATGAGTGTTTGGATTGTGCCTGCTCCGGCTCCGGCTCTGGCTCTGATGCTGGGTTGGTATTTTTTTCGCACTCTGCCCGTGTTATTGGAAACCCTCGAGCATAAAGTTGTGGCTCCATTGTTGTTTTTTCCCCTCCAACAACTCAACTAGTATTATTCTTATCATTGCCGCAACTGTTTTGCCCTGTGTCCGTACGAATTTTCGGTTAGAATTTCCGTTTTTGTGTACAATTTGGCGCTAGGATACCACAGAGAACTGTGAACTTTTCGCACGTTTAATAATGAGCTGTGGCAGCCAAAAACAATCAAAGAATAATTGTATGAATATGCATTAGAAGGAATGAATGCGAATGAAATTTATGCTTAAACAGAATTCAACATTGCAATGCTAATATAGTATACTACTCTCTCTGTGGCATGTAAATACATGCTACTACTAGTTATTAAGTAAATCTCATTTAAATGCGCCCCTGCAGACAATTTCTCAAGCTCAATCTGGAATGGAAAAATGGTTAACTTGCACACACATATCCACGTGCCACCCAATCTAGGCGACACTGAAATTGACGACATTTCTGTTAACTTAAACCAACATGATATATGTACAAAATACAAACATAGTTCTGCTCTCTAGGTGCACATGCGTTCGGTGTGTGTGTGTGTGTGTGGACAACATTTGTAAATGCCAGAGCATTGGCATACCTGTGACTTGGCATAATGATTGCCAAATGAATGGGAAAAAGTTTTAGCACACAAGACGCGTCGTCTGGCTTCGTCTTTGGCTTCATTTGACTTGGCACAAATGCAGAACGTCCTTTCACATGCATATTTTTTTGCATCCAACACCAACGCACTTCAACTCAGTCACCGTCACACACCGTGTGCCATCGCCATTTTGCATTGAGAGCGTCACTCACTTACTTTGACGGGCTGTGAAAGATGCGATGCCAGAAGGAGCCGAGATGAGCAGGAGCACCTGGTACAAATGCGACTCGGTGCTAATTACTAAACTACGCTTAATCGTGAGCATTTCATTCGTTCGTTTTTTCTTTGAGTATTTACCAGGGCTTTTTCAATGGGTTTTCCTTTTTGCGGGTCCTTCATTTTCTTTTTGTTTTTGCTATTTTCAATTTGTCTCTTTATTTGCTTAGTTGTGGATGGGCATGTATATGGTTTTTACGTATGACCTGCTTTCATCTGGGTATCCATCAGTGGCAATAAACTTTTTTCTTTTGCCTCCAGCTAAGAAATGATGATGCAAACGTTGCCATTTAGAAAATGTATCTTAAAGTCTGCATCTTGCTTGTTTATTTGCCTTCGACATCAGTTAAACAAAAAATGAAATGCATTTCCATGCACTGCTGACAGGCAAATGTTACTATGGCAAACGCAATTTGTTGTGTTGTAGAAAGTTCAAAAAGGAAAATCAGGACAGAGGCGGAGGGGGGAAGCGGAGGCATAATGCTAAAAGCTGGAAGATGGATACATTTCAATTATCCAAAACTGGTGTATTCATAAATACATTTTATTTAAATTAATACAGGAGATCACATGTAACCCTACCCACGCCCAGAGTACCCCTAATGCCCCCTGCCCGCTCTGTGCGCTGCATTTATTATTCTTTTACTTAACGTCAAGGTATTTGCCTTTATAATCCTCTCCGAGTTGCTTACATATTTTATGATTAATGGAAAAAAGTAGTTTCTATTTGTCTGCAAATGGTTGGAAGAAAAAAAAAACAAAAGGTAATGGTTAAGCTATAATCTGTAAAGTACAAGTTGAATTCAAAATAAATTAAGTAGTTGCCGGAAAAACTTCTTTAAATTTATAAAACCAAACTTTAATGCACCATTTCATCCTATGGTGGCGCTGTATAATTATATCAAAGGAAAGCTACTTCAAATTGATGCAGCTGTCAAAAGGCTTAACGCATGAATTTGTTATAAAGTTGCATTGACTTTGCCTAAAACCAACTGAAACAGCAACCAGCTGCTGACAAAGTTGTGGTGCAAATGCAACATCAAGTTGGCAATTCCATTGTGAAAGGACATTTAAACTCTCCTCCATGCTGGTTGCTTGCCAAATTAAAGAAACACTTTAAGGCGCAAGCAGTTAAGACATCGAGTGGATTTCTTTTTCTAAAAACTTCTAAAGCTACTTGGGATCATAATTTCGAGAGTTAAACTTTTCTTTTTTAAGAGATTATTTTTTGATCAGGGTCCAAAACCAAACTAGACAGCAATTTGGGTACTTGCATATATGATTTATAGATATTTTCATAGATTTATCTATATATCTTTAGATTTACATATATTTACGTCTATACATTTTTGTATATATGTATTTATATTGTTATGTTGATTTATGTAGATTTATATATATTTCTATAGATTCAATTCAAATTCCTGAGGTCCGATCCCGACGAAACCTAGGCACCAACTAAGCTTGAGACCCACGTTTTTTTTACATATATGATTTGGAGACAAGTTAAGTTCAACAGAATTTTGATAATGACATTTGGAAATTTACGTTTAAACTGAATATTTCAAAACTCTCAAAAATTTAACACAGATATTCAAAAAGTAGGTACAAATTTTAATATAATAGGAATATTTTAATATAAAATCGAAATTTAAAAATTGATTGGAAATGTTTGATATTATAACGAAAATTTCAAACTTAAAAGAAATTGAAAAATTTACAGAAAATTAAAAATTATTTCTGTTTATTTACATTGTCTCCAGGGCATGTAAGCTGAAATCAATATAAATACATATATATT
This sequence comes from Drosophila sp. 14030-0761.01, assembly GCA_018150735.1. Classification (NCBI taxonomy): domain Eukaryota; kingdom Metazoa; phylum Arthropoda; class Insecta; order Diptera; family Drosophilidae; genus Drosophila; species Drosophila sp. 14030-0761.01. The sequence goes on from JAECWO010000037.1 coordinate 784,542, forward strand.
AGTATATATAAATCTACAGAAATATATATACATCTGTAGAAATAAAAGGAAAGGTGAACATAAAGCGTTTCAATTAACAATGAAGTTAACTTTAAGGTTAAGGACTAAATGAAATCATGAATGCTAATCAGAATTTCGAGCAGTAATAGTTTCGATGAAGTTTATGAGATTTTACAGCAAATACTTTGAAATGTAATTGAAATTCTCTTAACTTTGAGTGTATCATTCCTGCAGCATTGCATAAGATCTAATCTAATCTGTGTGTTAAATATTATGAAACTTGATATTTAGGAATAAAATTATTACCAATGATAAAGCATTGAAACATGATTTAACATTGGGAGGATCCCTAAATACATATACTTAGGTGTCATTTTTAATGGTCAACAGATTATCCAGTGGATTTACTTTTTTTTAGGAATTGGAGTAGACAATGTACATATTTGTGTATAGAAAAAAAACAGTAGGTACGTTAATTGTGCGATTTTTCTCAACTATGTGCGTATTTGCTATGATTCCAATTAACACCTTCACTCTATACACAATTCATAGTGTCGCAACACTTTTGCTCGATTTTCACATGACAACCGGAATGACCAAAAACTTTAGTTGTCAACATTCTCTCTCCGCCTCTGTCTCCCTCCCTCCTTGTCTCACGCTGTCTCTATCTATCTTTGTGTTTGTTCTGAATACTCATCTCTTTTTCGTTCAGTGTTATAATTTGTGTGAAAAGTTTTGCTGGAATTGAAAAGCGAAATGCTGTGCATCTATTGCACTTGGGCTGAAAAACTTTTGCATTATTTTCTTGCCTGGTCACTTGAAAGTTGCAGAAAATATGACAAGATAAAATGGCAAAGCAAAAAGGAACCAGCAAGTGGTCCCAGTCAGAAAGAGCGCAATGATAGCCAAAGGAGTTGCTAAGAACTCGTCCTGGCCAATGGACTTTCCAACGCCAAAGGCAATAATCAATGGGGGCGAGCCGAAAAACCTTACTTAATGACCTGGCCAACTTGCAGTCGTTGGTTCGAGGTGCATAACAATTTCTTTTCTCTTTCTCTTTGTGTGGGTGTGTGTGTGTGTGCGTGTGCGTGTGTGGGTGTTGAGTGCAGCGCATGAATATAAAATATCCTGCAGCAGCAAAAGTCCTGTCTTACCTCCACTTCCGGTGCTATCTTTGCTGACACCTTTTCCACAATTTATGCACGAATTTCTGTAGCAGTAAAAAGGTTGACAAAAAAAAGGGCTCAAGCCGCAAAAAACTTTTAAATGAGGCACATAACTCAAAAATGTTCAAAAGAAGGGCCAGAAAGAAGAAAACTTGCCACCAACAAGTAACTGCTGCTGTTGCCTTTCCTTATCATTCCTAGCCCCACCATTTGCCCCACCATCGTCGTGGGGGGCATCATTTTGCCAAGGGCCACTTTGCTATCGGGAAGATGTTTTAAATTAATTAGCCCAACTTAAATATTTGTTGCACTTCAAACGCGAACTTTGCATTGAACTTGTAAATAAATATTCAATATGCTTACAGCACCAAATACCAAATTCAACTGAACCAAACGGAAATGGCAAATATTTGTTTGCTGGGCGCTGCTCGTACATAAGTTTTGCGTGTTGATTATGGCTAATTAATTGATAAGCAAATTGCTTGTAAACATAATTAAACCCAAGAGTCCATGGGCTGCGGGTAAATTGTGTGGCTTTCCCCTACCGAACGCCCTCCTCTGCTTGCTTTATTTTTCCCATTCGAGTTAGCGAATTCTTATCGGCTGATATATACATATAGCTATTCTATTCTACAGGGACGGATTGTTCAGAGGGTCCCTGAGTTTATAATAAAAATAAAGTAAGTCGCCGGGACGACTTGCATCAAGTGGAAAAACTATTTTGAATTTATAAAACCAAATTCATATATTGAATTTCTATCGCATGCCACGGTTCAAACCATATATGGGCCTACGGATCGTGTTACTATATCTCATCTTAATGCAACTGCGCTGAATAGCTCCATTCTTCTCTTTTTTATCAGAATTGAAGCGTTTTGCATTTGAGTCGATAGAACTAAAAGTGATTACACCTGCGAAATACATATATACTATTTAGATTATTGTTGCAAAATAAACAACGAAACGTTGCAAAATTTAAATTGAATAAATTTTCAGTTGTTTCCATGTATATTCTCATTCAAAGTACTTATTAAAATAGTTGTAATACAAACTAAAACTCTTTAAGGAATTCTTTTATGAATTCCTCAAAGAGTTTCTCTATGAATACTTTTACGAGATCCTCTGTGAATTGCTCAAGGAATTTCTCAAGGCGTTCCTCTATGATATCCTCAGGGAATTTCTGAAATTTCTATCCATCTCTTTCACTCTTATATGCACACGAGTACTTTAGCGGCCCAGCGGTTAAATCCGCCCTTGCCCCACTTTGAGTACAAACCGTTTCTACGTTTGGTAGTTCTATCTTTTATAGATTCTAAGATCTTTGGTCTCAATCGACTCTGCTATTGATACTGATTAAGAATATATATATTTTATGGGGTCGGAAAAGCTTCCTTCTGCCTGTTATATATATTTTGGCGACTTTAGTGTACATTTTCATCCTATGGATGTATTGAATAATAAAAGGAAGATGACTCTGGTATTGTAAGCTTTGCCTATCTTTTTTATTTAGTTGCAATTCCCAACTAGTTTTAACGTTGAAGATATGGTATGGCCATTGCAATCCTGGAGTCTTTAGCAATGTCTGCTGATGATAGAAATTGGTGGTTCTTTTATGCTGCTAATAATCTTAAATCCTACTTGTAAGATTTACCTCGAGCTTGCTTAATACCAGAGTTGAAAAAGAAATTAAATTTAGTAGACGAGAGTTAAAAGAAGGAAAACTAAATTGAGAACTTTGAGAATCTTCAAACGTATTTTTTCGCAACAGAGAAAACCAATGTAAAACGGCATAAATTTACAATTTCAATCATTGTAGTTACCATTAATATAGATTGATCATTTCATTTAGGTAACATCCTTATATAGCAATCCGCCACTGAACTTGTATTATAATACGATCAAACAGAGCAAACTGCTTTGATCATTAGCACCAAGTTGCCCCTCTTTGTGCCTCTCTCAATTACGTTTCACTCTTAGCCCCATCCATATACAATTTGTATATATATATATTTATACATTGATGTTTTTAATAACAAACTAATGAATAGTTTTTCTCACCGCTGCTCATTGTCGCTCGCCTGCTCTCTGTTTGCTTAAATTTTAATAATTTCTATACTAAATAAATATGTAGGGGGGCGGTGGGACAATTTGCCGTTTCGCTCGCGTGCTTGTGAGAGAATCTTGGAGTGTATGTTTTTTATTAGCATAAGATAAAAAATATATACATACGTATGTATTTGTTACCTATACTGGACCGCGTCTGAAAATGTCTCCTCTGCTTCTGTTTGTTCCACGAAAATTAAATTAAATTGTTGGGAACTGGAGCTGGGGGGCTCTCTGAGTTATTCGCCGACATCAAGATTAGTTAGCAATTGGCTTTAAATCTTATCGGATTGGTGCGGAAGGTCGCTTCTATGACGTTTAGTGTTTTTGAGTGTTCACTGAATTGAATATGTGATTTTTATTGAAGCTGTAATAAATAAATCAATTAATTATTGCCAATCGTTCAAGTGAGTGCCACAATAAGTATTAAAGAGATTTGAAAATCGTTTTCTCTGCTCTTTAGAAACTAAAGGAAATTGTAAACACAATTTAATAAATTTTCCAAAATTGTATAATAACAGAAAAAAACTGTTGAATATTTAAAGAGTTTTAAATACAAGTTGCCATATTTTGTACTTAATTATAATGTTTTTGCATGATATTTAGGGTCAAATGTCTGGGTTTTCAAGTGAAATCTTTTTATCAATTTTCACAGTTTAATTCAAATAAATTTGATACTTGTTTATATAAATATATTACTTGGAAGTGTTAAAAATATACCTTCATTTTAACAATTTGTTTGTATTTAGCTTTTAATTGAATTGAAATTAATTTAAAAGCAAGTGAAAGTGCATCTGACATTTTATAAATTTTGTACTTCCTAGAAACATTTGAAAAGGTGACTTCAAAGCGTTTTGTAATTCAATTTTTATCATTGATTTATTGTGTTCGAGATCTGTTAGTCAGAGACAGATTGATTAGTGAAGCTTCGGATATAACAGAATATATCTACTTATGAATATTTATGAGAATTATTGGTGCTTTCCGTTGAGCGGTTTTTTCCAATGCTCTTGGCTTGCGATCTTTATTGTGACTTCGTGATTGATAAGTTCTTTAAATTATGACACCCAATTAACAGGGCTACTCAATCAAGTTTTCTCTGCACACACACATACACACATATATACTATATACACTATATATGCGTCAATAAATCGTATGATATTCTGATTCATTCTCCACACGTGACATGACAAACTGAACTGAACTGAGGCTCTGGCGTGAATTGCCTCTAAATATTTGTGCACAATTAACACGTCGCCGTTTGGCTGACAAATGCAGAGTAGATTGTCTTGTAAAATCAAATACAAACATCGATGTGCCTGAGAGCCTAGGACAAACAGTTCATAGACCAACTGTCTGGGGGGCAGAAGGGGGGAGGAGGGCAAAAAAAATTACATTCAAGTCAAATGAAGTGCTGATTGGCACAGTCCCTTGCATAGTAATTGTGCGAACAAATTGTGAGATTGTAAATTATTGTTATTAACAGGTCGCTTCATATGCAAATCAGAGCCAAGTTAGAAGTTGGCTCCACAAAAAATTCAGGCAATTAGCTTGGCGATTCAATCGCAGTCGCAGTTGAAGTCGCAGTCGACCGACATTAACTGCGCTAATTATTAAAGGAAAGATATATATATTTTGTCCTTGCAGTGGCAAGGTGTGAAATAGTCGTGGCAACAATAAAGTCAATTATGGCAGAGCAGAGCAACCGCAGTGGAGGGGAGGGGAGGTGCAGGTGCTGTCATCTGGCAGGCAGGCTTTACCTTGCCTGGGCAAAACAACTTCCTGCCAATGGCAATGCTGTCATGGTGTCATCGCCTCGGCGCCAGGAGCAGCCGTGACAACGGCAGCAGCAGCAGCAGCTTTCACTGTCGTTACTTTGGTGCAATCAACGGCTGTCAATCTTTGTTGCAATCTTCAGTTTGCCATCGTCGACGCCGCCGTCTTGAGTAGCATAAAAGCCATGCCAGACTCATGCCCCAGTCCCTGCCCCATCCCCTGCCTATGCTCCTCCTGCTGCAGTCATCGTCGTCGTCGTTGAGTTCTCTTCTTCACTTATGCACGAGGAAAGGTGGCAGGGGCAGGTGGCAGGGGCAGAAATGAATGCAAAATGGGTTATATGCAGCTTGTTAGGCACTTATAAGCAATTTCTTAGATTCTGCACACCTTTCAGGCCCCGTTGACGTTGACATATCTATTAAAACATTTAAATCTGTTTGCTACTTACAGTTAAGCGTAACAGGCAACAGCAGCCAGACAACAAAGCACTCGGCCCAACTGACAACATGATGCAAGAAAGCAATGTGGCACTTCCTTCTCTGGCCATATCCCCGCCGTCGCATACTAAATTAGACATGCAAAAATTCCCCGAGGACTATAATAATGGCCAGACTGGCACTGGAGGAGAAGATGCAAATGGAAATGGGATCGGGAACGGTGGAGGAGATGCTGCAACAATAATTTTAACGCCAACATCATTAAATTTAACAAATGTTACCAGCCCGGGCCGTGGCCCAGCTTCTGCTGGAGGACCAAGGCATTCTGATGAATACAAAGGACCAAAATGGTAAGTGAAATGCATGCTCATGTGGCCAGAATGGTTACAATGATGATGATGATGATGATGATGATGGGGGCAATGCTTGGACTAGACTCTGGGCTTAACCCCTTTTGTGCAATGCACTTCCACTTCCTCCGCCACTTCCGGCGGGACATTCACACTTGCATTGCACGCGTTTTTCGCATATCCGTTTTGCAGTTGTTGCCTTTGTTGTGCGAGTGTGTGTGTGTGGCTGGTGGATTTCTTGTATTTCTTTTATGCCCTAACAATGTTGTCGTCGCTGTCTGCTGCACTGGCAGCCAGCAGGACCGTTTCCGCCCCAGTCGACGGCGTCTACTAGTCCCAGCCAAGTCAAATTGTTTTCTCTCTGTTTTTGCGCTGGTTTTTTGTTTTTTTTTGGCTGTGACACTGGTTTTAATAGCTGGCGAAGTGGTGCTCCGTATGAGTTAAGGTGTTCTTCAGGGCTTTAAAACACTTTGGGTTAACTTCCATTGTGGTTTATTTAGCGCTCGGTTAGGGCACAGCTTACTTATGGTTTCACTTGGATAAATTCAAGAGCAAGGCAAAGAAACTGTACGCATTGTTAATGGTCTGGAGCAGAGCAGAGAATGTGGTTAACTCGAGTTCAAGAAAGGAACAGACGAAATCTCTTGTACCCACCTTTACGAAAATTGGCAAACCGATTTCAAAGAACACTCCGGCTCGCACTTTAACCGGGCGCTTTAGGAACTCCATGTAGCAGTTGAGCAACTTGCGCGTTCCCACCGAATACTCCAGCCAATTGGTATTGAAGACACTGTTGGTCAGCGTGTTGGCGTGGAAGGTCAGCTCGTTGCCGAAGTAGCAGGGCAGGAATATCTGGACAATCATCACGGCCACAAACTGCAGGGTGGTCACAAAGAGGCCGGGACTCTGCTGGAATCCCATGTGGACCAGGCGGTAGCCGCTAAAGCAGATGATCAGGGCACTGAACACCACCTGGGAGAGCACGTACGGAGATACCAGCAGCTCACACTGCCGCGTCAGGCGGCGCACTCGCGAGTGCAGCCGGAAAATATGGCGTAACTCCGGCCCGGCGACCTCCTCGGGAGTCTGTCGGAGAGCCATGAGGCGCAGGTTCATCAGCCGGTAGAGCAACGCAATCTGAAACATGCAATAGCAACCGAATGTATCCAGCAGTGTGTTGGACAGACAGCACAGGGTCATGGCCACGACGTTGTAGCTCCAGGCATAGAGATAGCGCTGCGGATTCCTCCACTCGAAGGGCACATAGTAGCTGAAGGGCAGCTCGTACTCCTTCTGAAAGAAGACACTCAAATACCCCGACAAGGCCACACCCAGACTCCCGACAATATATGTGTAGAAGATGCGCTGAAAGTGCCGCTGCCCGTTCAGCCAGAAGCGAACTTCCTTCGCATTGCGGAGCCCGTAGGCCTCGTCCTCCTCCAGTTCGGTGATAAATTGGGCTACCCTCTGGCGCCTGTACCAGATATTGAACAGCTTGGTCACCAGAGCCACCTCGGTGAGGGACATGTAAAGCACTTGGCCAGCCTGCTCCAGATTGTCGGAAGTGAGTGCCTCGAGCCACATAAGAGTAATGTACGTAAAAGTCAAGGGAATATGCAAGATATATGGATAAATACGTTTCGCCAGGCTCCAAATATCTCTGCCATCCTCGTCCTTCCACTTGATGAGTCCCAGCCATCTTTGGATTGTAATCAGGAGACGTATGGCTGACAAGCGATCCGTAGAGTCCAAGTGCAAGTCCATTTTAGGTTTTCTAATAAACAGCCTTAGGGGTTCGACTGTCTTTTATAGTCCTTGGATACTAGGGACTTATGCTAGATTTCCATTACATCCGGAACTCTCTTATTTGGCTCAAGTTCATGTCCCTAATATTAAGTTTAAGTGTATCTCATGTGATAATATCTAACCAGGACGGAACTGGTTCATCTTGGTCTCGCAATCCTTCAGCCCTGATTCAACTCTTGTTTTATAATTAGTCAAAATATTTATACCATTAATAGGCAGGGCAATTACAATAATTAACTTGCTGATATAATGATTCAACTGATTACATTAAATACTTGAGTCACGCAATCTTGGGATGGCAACCACTCAACCCAACCCACATTCCTTTCTTAACCCATCAGATTTTTGAATCAGTGCAGCAAATGCTGTCCAACTGTCTCCATCAAAGGACTCCAGCTTTATCATTATACCTATTTAAATGGCATAGGCATTGTTAAAACATAAAAAAAGACTTTTTGTATTAAGTAATAAAGCCCTTTAAATTTTAGATAGTTGATTAAAAATATATTAATAAGAATAAAGGGGAATTCTTCTTTTACTCTGACGGCCTGTGAGACGTCCTATTAGGAATCTATTAAAGTGTATCAATTTAAGATAGATTAATAAATAATTCGATTCATGGGCAATCCTTCTTTCTACTATGCCATCGAGCTTCTGTGATTAGTAAATAACGAAGTGAACTAAAGCAGACTAGTTACATATGTCTCTACTTTTGAGAATCTATCTTCATTCTCAGTTTTTGTGTTCCAAACCATTTACTATATACACCAAAGCCTTCATTTTGCGTCGGAATTACGTTCTCAAAAGATAAGATTTTATATAGCAAACCATGTAAAGATCGAAGATAGATATTGTAGAAAACAAACATTTTTACGTATTACATTGTATGAACATTGTATGAACATTGTATGAACATTGTATGAACATTGTATGTATGTAACATACAAAAAAGAAGAAAAATAAGACTTCCATAAAACAAAAGAAACTTTTCAATTATTTTATGAAAAATAGAATTAAAATTATTTTATGTCTGATGAGTTTATAGTGGCTGTTGTCGTAAGTCGACTTTCATTTACAAAAAATTGGTCTAATGCTTGCTCAATAGCTTGTTTTTCCAACTTAAAATAAATTTCCTTGTAGAATAGCTAGTTTTCCCAACTCAAAATAAATTTCCTTGTAGACACAACTACTTTCACTTTAGGAATCGTTTTTGAAAAAATTCTACATAGCTTCTTCAATGAATCACATCGCTTTGGAAATTTATTTGGAGGTTACATTTTGTTCTTCGGAGATTTCTATTGAAGTGACCGTTCATATTCTTTATAAGCAAATCGCAATTCCAGTTGCAATAGTTTTTCATAAGAGAATTATTGGTTTTGCGGTTAGCTATTTAATTATGCCAGTATTCTTCATACCTTTAAAATAAGATACTCTAGGTAAAGTAGAAATTTCATGACAAACATCTGGTGCATATTCGGTGAACACATTCAGAGAATTTAAAAAAAGTTAAAGACTCGCACCCAAGGACGCAATATCTTCAATCTAAGGACGCACAGTGAAATTTAGTACTAATTAAGGAGTGACGCAACTTCTTTTCGCATATCAGAAATCTTTTGGTATTTCAGAAATCTCAAAAGCGAAAGACATAGTTTCATATTAAGCATATTTTTATTAGAATAGTTTCCACTTTGATTATCATTTACTTGGACACATTCAATAGGAGGGCAAAGAAGCTGTAGGCATTATTGATGGTCTATGGAATAAAGAGTTCGATTTAGATGCACGTAAAAATCATCTTTCCACACTTGCCTTGACAAAGATGGGTAAGCCAACTGCAAAGAAATTGCCTGCTCGAATCTGTACTGGTCTTTTTAGGTGTTCCATGTAGGAGTTGAGTAGTTTCCGAATCGGAGGACTGCATTGCAGCCAGTTGGAGTTGTAGACTTCGTTGGTTAGATCATGGGCGTTGACCGTCACTTCGTTGCCGTAGTAGCAGGGTAAGAATATTTGTAGGATCATGACGCTGACAAACTGGAGCATGGCTATAAATTGGCCAGGATTGGCGCGAATGCCCACGTGCTGCAATCGGTAGCCGCTGAAGCAAATGATGAAGGCACTCAGTATGATCTGCGAGAGAATGTAGGGCGAGACTATGTTCTGACAAGTGAGCGTTAGTCTGCAAATGAAATGGAAGTAAATTGGGATTCCTTTTCAGTGGAAAAGTAGATCAGACCTTCGGACACTCTGGTGTAACTTGAATATCTGTCGCAGATCCTGCTGAAAGTGCTCCCCATTGGCAACGTCCTTCAAGCTCCTCAATCGCATTCCCAGCAGTCGATAGAGCAATGACAGATGGAATAGGAAATAGCAGCCCAATGTGTCCAGGGTTATATTGGAAATGCACGTGAGTGTCATCCCAGCCACATCGTAGCCGTAGGCATACCAATAGCCACGCCCATTCCGCCACTCAAAGGGCACATAGTAGGCGAAGGGCAGTTCGTAGGACTCCACGAAGAGAACGCCTGTGCAACCGCTGTAGACCACGCCCAGGCTGATCAGTATGTAGATGTAGAAGAACCACTTGAAGCGGCGCTGCTCTCGTTCCCAGTAGAATTGTTCCTTCTGCGTTTGCAGCTCCAGACTGGGCGAATACTGGAGTTCATGCATCAGCGTCCAGGCCTCGGTGCGGTGGTGCCAAATGCTCAGAATCTTCACAACCAGCGCCATCTCTGTGATGGACATGTAGAGCACTTGGCCAGCTTGCTCCAGATTGCTCGAAATGAAGGCCTCCAGCCACATGAGTCCTATGAAGGTGAAAGTGATGGGCAGGTGGAGGAGAAAGCGATAGTTTCTCCTCAAGAAGCCCCAGATGGTCGACTCCAAATCTCTGGCCGCCATAGACCAAGGCCAGAGACCAAAGAGTCGCATAATTTGGAGTATAAAGCGCATGGCTCCGATGCGATCCACTTCCTTCAAGTTGTTAGTCATTGGAATGCTTCTTTGATTGGGGTCTCCTGGACGGGCACTGCCTTTTATACCCGTGCTTCGATGGTCGATAATTAGCAGCAATTAGATTTTCATAATTAAAGCCATCGAAAACACGAACATTCATTCGTTTGCTTCATTTCTTTAGGTGGCGTCACCTCGTGCAGCATTGGTCATTAATTTCCGAGCATTTGACCCTGCTGGTTATCTTTGTGGCTCTCTGGTCCATGGCCTGGGTCCTGTTGCCGGACTATGCCCAACCGCAGTCAGTTATAATGCGAATAGCGTTCCTCTTTGTGGGCGCCCAGATCAGTGGAATTCTGGTGACCTTTGTCCACCTGCCCGACATGCTGGGCATGCTCTTCTTTGGCGTCCTCTACACGAATCTTGGCCTGGCCAACTTCGATGGATATCAGCGATTCGAACTGTTCTTGAGGTAAGTTCGACCAGCTAACTCTAACTTCGAGTTCACTTTTCAATTGGAGAAAACTTTCAGAGAAATGGCTCTAATTAACATCATGCTGCTGGCTGGTCTTGGCCTAGATGGCGATGCATTTAAGCGTCTCTGGTTTATGATTCTGCGTCTCACGCTGCTGCCAACCATTGTGGAAGTGACAGTGATTGCCGGCTTGGCTTATCTAACTCTCGCTATGCCCTGGCTCTGGGGCATTGCACTGGGGTGAGTGGCGAGAAGATTGCATCGAAATTTATGGCTTAATCTTCTGCTCTTAGCCTTGTCATCACAGCCGTGTCACCGAATGTTGTTGTCACTGTCATGCTCAAACTGAAGGAGGATCGTCTTGGTCTCAATAGTGGGATACACACACTCATCTACGCCATGACCACATGCAACGATGTGGTGGCCATCTTCATGTTTGGCGTCATAATCAGTGTAATATTCTCCACAAGTGCGTACCCAGAACAGAGAGAGAGAGAGAGAGAGAGAGAAGGAGAAACGGAGAAAATAAATACCATTGCATACTTACAGGCTCACTGACACAACAAGTGCTCCAGGGCCCCATTGGGATTGGTATTGGACTTGTTTTTGGCTATCTCTATGGCATGATGTTGCAATACTTGCCGTCGCGTAATGCGGTAAGTATCGAGAACACTGAAGAGGACTTCAAGACACACACACACCCATAAGCAGAGAGAGAGAAACAGCGGCTGCAGACAAAAGCAATGTGCAGCAGGCGCATTGCACTTAAAATGTGCATTCAGTGAACACTTAGACACTCAATCAGCGCATTTAATGATGCAAAACGCGCACAAGCTCCGCTGGGAGAATGAAGATGGGGCCAAGTGGAAGTTGGGAGTGGGTGGGGGGTGGGGGGGCGTAGACTGAGTGTCATACGGGCATAAAGCCTGCGGTTGGTCCCACTCTATCTAACTATATACGTATGTGTGTGTATGTGTATGTGTATGTGGGTGACTCTGTGTGTGCATTTTGCATAAAAAGACACTTACATGCAAACGACGAAGAGGACACCGTCGCCGACTAGGACGACTAGGACGACGACGACGTCGCTGGCGACATTTGCGACGACAGTTACTGCCAGCATCTATGTGAAGTTATGCTGGAACATCGTTGCAGCCACAAAACTCATTGCCGCAACTTACACCGCTAATGGCGCGCATAATCAAACGCCATGGGTGGCGATGGCAGTGAATGTGAATGCTTTTGTGTCACATACACCCACACCCACACACACACACACACACACATTGACTTCTCATAACTTTTGTTTTCGCCCGCCTTTGCCACCATTCGCGTCCATGCCACATTGCAGTTTGTACAAAAATTTCACGCTGTGCACTGTTCAAGTCGCGCCACTTGCATCCTTGCATATTTTACGCACACCCACACCCACACCCACACACACACACAGCTAAAGGCTATTCACAGTTTAACGTGCAAGTGTGTGTAAGTGTTCGTGTTGGTGTGACTGTCATCAGGCCTGAGTCTTGGTTTTCAGCATCTTTTTTTGTATGTCACCGCCGCCGCCACCGCCTCCGCTCCTGCTGCTGCTTTAATTTTATTATTATTACTCGGGTCTCTTGTAATTTCTTGTATTTAACGTCACCTTCCTTTCAATCGCTGTCCACAGTTTTCAAAAGGATATTCGCTGAAAATGTCAGTGAATCACTGAAATGGACGAAACTTAATTTGGTTCATTTTTCCACCTTGCTAAAAGGCCAAGAAATGCAATTTGCCATCGATTTACTCAAAGTATCTTTGCTTCTACGCAATTCAATCTTAACGATTTGCGGCGAAAGCTTTGAGGACTTAGGATACAATAGATAGAGAAAGATCTTAATCAGCTTCAGCAGCTGCCAAACAAAATATTCCATCTTTGGAAGCAGAAGAGACAAAAGATGAAACTTAAAAGGGAAGAAGAATAAAGTAAAATAAACAAATTTCTTACTTCAATGTCGACTTCTGCGATGGTCCACAAGCGGTTTCCATTTAAGAATAAACTGGCAAAAACAATAGAAAATGGTGATGAAATTATATAAAGAAATATCCGAGGTTTTTAAATATATAATTATAATTTTAAATCATTAACCTAATGCCAAGTATGTTAAGTAATTTGCTGATTTGACAGAGTTTATCTTCTATTTACCAACTTAATCCATGTTGTTAAAGTCAAATAAGAGCTTCAGAGTTGTCTCTTTTATCGATATCAGTTTAAGCATAAGTGATATCGGTATAACTTATAAAGGGTATTAGTATATACATTCGAGACCTTAGGACTATTACAACATTAGGACTATTAAATATATTAAAGGTATTATATAAGTTATGGGTATTACAGTTGGACCTCGACTATCCGGGACGGTCGGGTCCAGAGCCATCACGGAAAATCGAAAAACCCGGTAAATCGACAGCAAAATTTCCACGTATTTCGTACTTGAAATTTTATAAGTACATATGTATGTACATACATATCTTTAAATGAATCCACAAGCAAATGTTTCTTAGTTCTACAAACGTTTATTGATGGCCATACAAGCATTGAAAAAGAATTGTAACCAAAAGCTAGAAATAATTAGGTATTGTAGTTTGTTTCAATTGTTTAGCTTTTAAATTTTCTTTCACAAGTTTCTTCTGAATTCTATAAACTTGAACTTTATCTTGAAATTTAGCAAAGTGTTCGATGCATTTATGGCCTCTTGAAAAGATACTTTTGAAGCTACTACAATACTTCTACATCTGATTCTTGATCGCTTGTGTCTGAATCATTATCGTTACCCTGAGTTATATGGACAATATCTTCGTCCGATAAAATGGCGAATGGAAGAATATTTTGATCACACTCGAGCCATGATTGTAGATCATTTTTATACCCTTGCAGAGGGTATTATAAAATTGGTCAGATGTTTGTAACGCAGAGAAGGGATCGTTTCCGACCCCATAAAGTATATATATTCTTGATCAGCAAGAGAAGACGAGTTGATATAGCCATGTCCGTCTGTCCGTCTGTCCTTCTGTCCGTCTGTCCGTCTGTCCGTCTGTCTGTCTGGTGCTTCGCGATCTAGTCCCACAGTTTTAGAGCTATGGCATTCAAAGTTCGTATATAAGCTTTTCTATACAGCCACATGCACATCTGCGATTTTGAATAAGATCGGACAACTATATCATATAGCTGCCATACAAATACAATCGTTAAATGCGAATAACTTCTCTATTTTTTGAACAATCTTATCCAAACTGATTATGTACATAAATAAAAAGGGATTAAGTCATATGCGTGAATTTCAAAACAATCGGATAAACATAACGCCTGATTTCGACGATATAAAATTTGCCTATATAGCGTGCACTGCTTATGGCAGCAGCAGTATGCAGCAGTACTGCTGCCATAAGCAGTGCACGCATAAGCAGTGAAGCACATATATGTGTCAAAATTACGATTGTGTGTGTGTGAATATGAATATCAATCGCTACATCGTCTTTGTATTTGGCGATTGGCTGCCCCCGGCCAATGTATTTAAAATATTTCTTTATTGGATTAAGAAACAAAAAATTTTTTAGAAAATAAAATGTAATGGTCAAAAGCTGCAAGGGTATACAAACTTTGGCATAGCCGAAGTTAGCTTCTTTGATATTTATTATTGGGGTTAAAACATCAAGTGTGTCCGTATCTATGATGAAAAAAACATTTTCTCTTTTCTCTTATCATAAAGCCAGAAATCGGATTTCCCGTGAAACGCTCCTGATTGAACCATTCATAAGTTGCAAAGTCGATCTTAGGTTGAATCAGTTTCTGCACAAAGCTTTAAAATTTTGTCTTTATTTTTAATTATGTCGTAAACTGTTTGTTTTCCCACTTGATAATTTTCCGACAGCTGTTTGACAGAAACTTTTTTCTTAACATAATCATTAATTAAGTCATATTTCTGCCTTATAGATAAGACTTTTCTTTTGACATCGTGAAATTTGATGCTAGGTGATCAACCTTCAAACGCACACTGACCATAAAAATATCTAATACGTGTTTCTTATTTATTGGAAACTGAAACGGGGAAGCCCCGATATCGTTTTATTATTTTAGAAAAAATGTTTCGTTTGAAATCACGGATAATAGGGGTAATAACGGTTAACAGTGAGAATGAAACAAATTCAACTTCATTCCGGATAATAGGGGTGCCCGGTTAATGGGTGGCTGGATAATCGAGGTCCAACTGTTTTTACAGTAGACGTACTACAATTTATACTACACTGCTTCTCTATCAATATATCTATCTTTTCCCATAGGCCAACCGTGTATAAAAGAAGCAACGTTGAAAAGTGATTAGATTTTTGCCCCATGAACATATCTCATACTCTTCATTCGCCTCTCCTCTTTGCTCTCTTTTGCAGGTCTACGCAAATGGATTGCGCTTTGTCTTGACCATCTTGGGCGGCACTATCGCTGTGATGGGCAGTCGCGTGATTGGCTATACTTCGGCTGGCGCCCTGGGCTGTGTAACGACTGCCTTTATTGCCCGGATTGGCTGGAAGCGGGAGGAGGGCAAGCTGACTCCACAGCAATTGCAGGCCCATCAAATTGTAAGTTGAATCCTCCTCGACCCTGGGTCGATGTTTGATTTTCTATAGTGTCCTCTTTACTTTTTTTTTTTTCGTTTGCGAGAGTGTGGATCAAGGCTTTTGTCTGAGAAAAATGCTGCAAAGCAAGAGTTTCATCTTTTTTATGTAGCTATTTGTCTGGCATTTTTTTTGCTTCTCCCTCTTGTTGTTGTTTTTGGTTTTCGTTGGTAATTTGTGACATCACGTACTGGGCCAGGTGTACATGTGTGGCCCAAGTGGATCCAAGGCTCGAATGGCTACCGACTGGCTCTGACTGACAGATGTTTTGCTTGGCTCTTGGCATTTACCTTCTAACCCAGAAGCACCGATTGTTGGTTTATTTTGCTCTCCATCGTCCTCTGTTTCGCTCTTGCTCTTTGTTTTTGGACAAAGTTTCAATTTGTTTAACCAAAACAACATCGAAAAAAAGAAGAAGAACTTTTAGCTGACTGCTTTGTAAGCCGATTGCCTTACTTCTTATGTACTTCTCGGGTAAGCAAACAGTTTTCCCTTTCACTCGACCTGCTGGCCATGGAAAGTTTTTGCATCAACAATTGGGAATCGAACGTACATACATACATATATAGTGGCTAATGAAATGTATTCAATAGGTTTGATATGCGAATATTTATTGACCCTCTTCCTCTGTCTTGCAGGCCAGTGTACCGAAGCGTTTGGATCTGCTGTGGAAGTTCCTCAAACCCGTCTCGTTTGCCCTCATAGGCAAGGAAATTAATTTCGCTGTACTGGAGGGTCATGTAATTGGCTACGGGGCACTGCTGGTGCTGCTGGGAAGTTTGGTAATTAAAATGGCAGCCGCCGACACCGACGCCGGGTGGTGCAACAAATGCTCCACGCGGTTTGCTCTGCTTGCCACTTATTTAATATTTTTTTTCTGTGTTACTTTTCTTGCTGGTAACATTTTGCTAAGCGACGGACCATCCTCAAAGATGTGTTCTTTTTTTGGCTTTGGGTCTCTGTGGTTTTGATGTCACCCGAACCCGAATAGCAACTAACACACAGAAGGAAGGGAGAGTCCAAAATGAAAATGTTAGACCGCCGCAATGCAAATGTTACCTGCAAAACACACTCACACACACACACACACACACTCACACGCCATGGGATGACCATTCTGTTCTGTGTTGCTCTCGTTACAGTTGCGCTTGGCTTTTGCATATTTATTCACATATGGCGGAAATCTGTCGAGAAAGGAACGTGCCTACATTACAATTTCCGGTTTTCCCAAAGCAACTGTCCAAGTAAGTTTCCCTTTGCCTCCTCCCCTCCCCTCCCCTCACCACCCCACGATGTAGCTGCGGTTTTCCCTTTTGCCCACTGTGGATAGTGGAACATTTATTTTTTCTGTCTCTGCCTGGACATTGTGGTGGTAGTCGCAGTCTTTCCCCTTAACTGCTTAAGTTGTAAACGTATTTGCGGGTTATGTTCTTGCAGTTGGCATGACTTTGCCATGCCATGAAGTCATCCGTTTGGTCTCGCGCACATTGTTTGCAGTTTAACCGCAAGCGGTCGGTCATTTTGTTTACGTCCCCCGAAGAAGAAGAAAAAACTAAATTCAAATGTTCCGCTGACTAACTTACTTATATTCTGGTCTGGTCCACAAAACTTTGTCCCAACTAATATGCGGTCACATATTTCACTCTCTACCTTTTGCATTCTTTAAGCTAATTTAATTAAACAAATTTCGGCAAAAAAATTCCAACTGCAACTTACTCTCCATCTGCATCCTTCTTAGGCCGCCTTGGGTCCGGTGGCTCTGGACTTGGCACGAGCTGCCAGCGTGGCCAACGAAACGCAATTGGCTCTGGCCAGCAATGTCCTGATCATCTCGGTACTGGCCATCATATTCACGGCACCGCTCGGAGCTGTTCTCATGCTCCGGCTGGCTCCCTACTGGCTGAAGCATGGCGATGCCGTGGAGGAGGCAACAACGCCAACCACGCCTCCAGTCGCCAGCCCAACCACATTGAGCATATCGAATGCTAATAAAACTGCCTGAAGACGCCAGTTTCCACTAGTTCCGGAGTGTCCTAATCCAAACTTAAGCTGTACTTAAACTAAGTTGCATTTGTTATACATAAAAACCTAAAAAATAAATAAATCCCTAAAATTGCCAACACTTGCGATGTTTTTCTCCTTTTTATTTTGCTCCCCTCTTTTCACATTGAGCTAATTTCCCAGTTATTTGCCTAAAAGAGGAACCAAAAAAAAAAGAGAAGGAAACTTGCCAAAGTTTAACGTTAATCCTGCAGGACTAACACATATACAAAACTTTGAAAAGTGGCCCGCAGTCAGTGGGAGCGCGTTTTATTGCTGTTCTTTTGTTGCCCTTTGTTTTTATTTCGGCACCTAATTATGACTGGATCTGTGTTAATCCCGGTCTTCCTTGGGCTTCTGCTAATTGATTTTCAAATTAATTTTATGGGATTTACAAGATTTTCGGAAAATTCAGTTATCCTCTTCACATTTATTGTCAAAGTCTATCAAAAGAAATTAATGATTGACACTGGAACAAAAAAAAAGCAAAGAAAAGAACAATACAAAATAAGCCTCTTGGTTTCCTACTAATGCCAGTTGATGTGGCTGCAACATTTGTGCCAGGAGTGGTCGCAGCAGAAGGATTCAGGACAAATGGCAGAGAAAAACGGAAAGATATTTAATTGAAATGTGATTGTCCCCTTTGTTGTCAGGCAACTAGGGGAGGGAGGGGAGTGAGGAGACCATTTGCAATGCAAAAGGCTTAGAACGACAAGAGCTGGCGTCATTCGATGACTATGAGCTGGATGCCTTTGGATGCAGAGGCATCCTCTGGTCGGTTGTTGTTGTTGCTGTGGTTGCCCATGCAGGGTATCCGAGCCGGAATCCTGATGCCTGATGCCTGATGGCTGAGCTTCAGCATAAAGGAATAAAATTAAAAGCAAGAACGCTAAAGAAGAATGGCGAAAACTTATCATTTTTATTATCTCTCAGTTGCGCATATTTTCAACTCCATTTTCTCTCATTCCTCTGTTCGTTCTTTTTCTTTTTTTTTTGCCTCTATCTTTGTGCCATTTGTTGGCTTTTGTGAAAATGAGTTGGAAATTGAAGGTAAATTAGTGTTATTAAAATTGCTGCACAAAAATAATTGCGCAACTAAATGAAAATTTTAATGAAAGTTCTTTGGTTTATTATTTGTTTTTTTTTTATTTTTTTAATGTGCTTTTATGTTGTGTGTGTATTTATATTTGCAGTTGATGAAAGTTCTTCGTTGCTGTTGTATGGCTGCAATGCTTTTGGAGTTGTTGTTGAAGCAATTAGCCTAATGAAACTTCAAGGCAATAGAGGCTAAACGATTTGACTGCCAGTTCAACATAAATAGCGATAGAGAAAAACACACAGAGAGAGAGAGAGGGGGAGAGAGAGAGAGGGGGAGAGTTTTTGCAATTTGAAATTTCATTTCATAATTAATCATAATAAAGAGCCGACAAAAGATTGGAATTTCACAATTACCTTACACAATTGACATTTCATTGAATTTCTTTTCGCAATGGCTTTATGTCACGCCCAAAAAAGTATGCTACATCTATTATGGTAAGCTCTAGGCATAATCCTTCAAAAACTCATTGTAAATGTTCTCTTATCGCAGAGCCCATTGAAATTCCAGAGCCCATAGATCAAGCTTATCAGCAAAGCAAAAGGTATTTTCCTGTGCGAAATAAATTCCAGCAGTTTATTATTGTAATTCGCATGCCAAATTCCAACAAAAGGAACTTCGAGTACGTCGCGCTACCCCCAACCCCTCCCTCCCCGCTTGTCCTTTTCACATTCGCCCACGCACACACACACACACACACACACACACACACAGTCACCATGAAAAGGAGTAGAGTTGGCGCCGAGTGGGCCCAAAGCAAAAATCAAATCAAAAAGTTCACAAAAATTCCAAAAAACAAAAACAACAACAACAAATTAAGTTATAAAATTTTTAAGGGCCAAGCGCAGTTTAATTTCCAAATGCCACGCCAGTTCAGTCAGTTCTGGCAGACACAGGTGGGTTGCTTGAGGGCGTGGCTGCGGTTTTTTTTTTCGTTTGCTGTTATGCGCCGATTACCATAAAAACAAGCTCAAGCTGAAGGAAAAGTTGCGTCGCCAGCGACGTCCTCGACGCCTTGGCCCTCATCGAGCTCGTCGCCGCTCGGAAACGGAAATCAAGAAAACAAAAAGAAATGAACCCAAATGAAGTCAAACCTGACGCTGAGGACCTACACAGACCTCCACAGTGAGCCTGGTCGCTGCTTCAGTTAATAAAGTTAGTTGCGTTTGCCTTGACGGCGAAAGTTTTTGAGTTATAAGCGCACAAATTATGGTTTATAACAAAAGCCACAATAACAGCAATGCCAACAACAACAACAACAACACCAGCAGCAAGAAGAACAATACCAACAAAGGAAAACAATTAACATGACGAAGACACATAAAATTTCCACTTTCAGCTGCTTGGAGTGGGAGTTTTTCTCCCATTTTCTTTTTTTTTCGTGTGTTGTAGTTGGGTGCGTCGCGTATTAGCATCAGGAATTTCTAGCCAAAATGTGCGTCAATCACGTGATGGGAATGCCGCCCCGTCTGTAGTATACACACCCCGGACTCATCTACACTCAGAGAAATTGGTTCAGTTAATTTCTACTTTTTCTGTTCGTCCGAGAAAATGATTCACGTCTTTAAATGTGATGCAGATTGAATGAATTCTTTGATAAATTGGATTGGAAGGTGCCTCCTTTTTCGCCCAGTGTACATGCGTTCTTCCTTTTCTCACTCTCTCTCTCTTGTCTGCTTCTTGTTGTTTGTTAATTTTAATACATGTATTTTTTATCGCTTGACATTCCCATCTAAAAACCCCAACCTCCTGGAATTCTGTTGCCTGAATTAAGCCATTTGTTAGCTCTCTATCTGTAGCTTAAGCCCTCCCCCCACCTACCTATAACTGACTTCCCTTTTTTTGTTTCTCCCGCTGTTGCGATCAATGTTTACGCGAGGTTACAGGTCACAGCACATCACAGTTATTTTCGTGTAAATGGCATATTTTTTATGGCCTGTCGCTGGCGTCTTGTTTTTCGTGTTGTAATTAGACAAAATTGTTGACTGCCACACGATGCCACAGCCCCTCAAGAGCGACCCACTTGTGTGCACAATGCTCCCCGCCACATCACAATGGTTCGTTCCCACTTTAATTCCTTCGCGCCCTGAGCTGAATTCGTCTTGTTGCTGCTGCTCTCGTGGAACAACAGCTGGAAGGTGTGTTTGACACTTGGCGTGTCTGGGGTCAGCGAAAATATTGTGGAATCTTTAATGTAACTATGCGTCCCAGCAATTTGTTAGCGCATGTTATTAAAGTTTTTATTATTATTTCCTTTTATGAACATCAAAAAAAAAAAAAAATAAATATCAAAGAAGCTAACTTCGGCTATGCCAAAGTTTGTATACCCTTGCAGCCCTAGACCATTGCATTTTATTTCCTAAAAAATTTTTTATTTCTTAATCGAATAAAGAAATATTTTAAATACATTGACCGGGGGCAGCCAATCGCCAAATAGTAAGCGTGCCAAGACAAAGATTGATATTCAAATTAACACACACACAAACGCAATGTTGACGCATACATATGTATATGTGCTTCACTGCTTATGCGTGCACTGCTTATATAGGCAAATTTTATATCGTCGAAATCAGCCGTTATGTTTATTCGATTGTTTTGAAATTCACGCATATGATGTAATCCCTTTTTATTTATGTACGTAATCAGTTTGGACAAGATTGTTCAAAAAATAGAGAAGTTATTCGCATTTAACGTTTGTATTTGTATGGCAGCTATATGATATAGTTGTCCGATCTTATTCAAAATCGCAGATGAGCATGTGGCTGTATAGAAAAGCTTATATACGAACTTTGAATGCGATAGCTCTAAAACTGTGGGACTAGATCGCGCAGCACCAGACAGACAGACGGACATGGCTATATCAACTCGTCTTCTCTTGCTGATCAAGAATATATATACTTTATGGGGTCGGAAACGATCCCTTCTCTGCGTTTAAAATGCTATCAAAAGAATGGAATTAAAAAAAAAAAAACGAATCGATTTTTGAAAATTTTTACACTGTAATTTTTTTCAAAAATCGGGACGAAATCAGTTTTTTTAGATTTGAATGCCAATTTATAACTCACATTCAGAGCAGCAAAAAAAGACATGACTTTTTGAAATCGGCCAAAAATTGGCATAGTTAGAGGTTTGCAAAGTTGAGGTTTTTGCATAAATTTTGGAACAGTTATTAAAAAATCTTTAATCAAAATTGAAATTTTCCTAAGGCTGTATTTAGGACAATTTTCCATCGATTTTCAAAGTTTTTATGTAGTTTTTATCGAATTTTTATCTACTTTAAAATGCCATCAAAACTTTAAATGATTGGAAGGCTGGAGATTTTTGAAAATTTTTTGAAAAATTATATAATTTTGGTCAAAATTTCGATTTTTCTTGGGCTGTATTTTAGACAATTTTCAACCGATTTTAAAATGTTTTATCTATTTCTAATTACATTTTTACATACTTTAAAATGCCATCAAAATATTACAGTTTTAGGAAAAAAAATTTCGACTCGATTTTTGAAAATTTTTACACTGTAATTTTTTTCAAAAATCGGGTCAAAATTAGTTTTTGAGATTTGAATGCCATTTTATAATTAACATTTAGAGCAGCAAAAAGAGACATGACTTTTTGAAATCGGCCAAAAATTGGCATAGTTAGAGGTTTGCAAAGTTGAGGTTTTTGCATAAATTTTGGAACAGTTATTAAAAA